>OX632358.1:14869072-14966572 GCA_951751655.1 Ophion costatus | reverse complement strand
CGTTCGTCGCTACTTCGACTGTATATACAAAAAAAGGAAGAGCATGAAAAGAAAAGTTGCACAACGAGAGTGTAGGAGGCAGAGGGAAGAGCATCCCCGAGAGCGCGCGTGTATATAGTGCCGTAGCATCAGCAGGGAGCGTACACCTCGAAAAGCGAAATACAACAAGTCCCGACGCCATTGCTGGCGTCGTATCCTTCGTCCACAGAGTGAGCGAGGATTTCGAACGAATGTGTGTGTCCGACGCTGAGGGCGAGAGAGAGAGAGAGAGAGAGCGAGAGAGAGAGAGAGAGAGAGAGAGAGAGAGAGAGAGGGCGAGAGAGAGAGGGAAGGAGGGAATTTCTGGTTCTCGAGGGATGAGAATTGAGGGGGTAAGCTCTGGATTCGGGGTTAGAAGGGATGAGCTTGCGAATCGAGAGGGTGGAGGTCGGAAAACTCCGCCTCCATGAGCGGGAGTACCACAAAACCGAGTCAATACTACGACTGTCCTGGTGGCATCCTTGCTCTGCTATCGCATCATCCGACCCTAGGACGCAGCATCCCCACCATCAATCTCTACTACCCGCTTTGTCGTTCTATCGAAATTCCATTTTCACTCTGTCTCCCCTCTCTCTCTCGCCCCTCCATCATCGGGCTTGTGATGCACAACGGACTTGAAATGATCGGGGACGTATAATTTTCTCCTACTTTCAATTATTTTTCGGACGGCTAAGAACTGTTACGAATGTCATCTAGCCACTCTCAATTCATACGAATAAGCCTTTGGAAGCTTACAAAAAATGTGAAAGGGACTTAGGACGTTGAATAAGTTCCCGTTGTTTTCCAACAGATGGCGTTACCGGAACTGTGTGCGTGAAGTTTAATATGGTAACGCATCTATGAAGAAGTAAAGCGTGTCCCAGAATGACCTGACATTTAATTTATTAATAAAAACGCATTATTTATTTGAAAAGAACGAATATTTTAATTTTAATATAAGCTACAAACATGAAGGTTATGTGTGGAACACAATATCCGACAAATGGCCGTCTCGTCCCTGTTTTGCTAACGTTCATTCTTTTGAGGAAATTTTCAATAACATTTTTGCATAATTGCGGACTAGTTTTATTAATGGTGCATCCAATTGCTTCCTTGAGACTCGGAGTGGTCTGTGGATCATTGGCATACACTTTTTTTTTCAGAAAACCCCAAAGATAGAAGTCCAATGGCGTCAAAACGCACGCTCTTGGTGGCCAATTGGAGTTTTCTATCCGTCGCAGCAAAATTTTCACCATTTTTGTAGTGAATTTTCACAATTCCCATACGTTGCTCGATCGTGTCATTCTCTATGTCATAAGCCCCAATACTTCCTGATGCCAGCTGTCAAAGATTAGTACTCTATGTTCGCCACGAAAAAAATGGCGCGCAATTTAAAATGTCAGGTCATTTCGAGATACCCTCGACTATAAGCAGGCTTGAAATTCAATGTACGTCATTTCGCCCACGTGTGAACAACTTTTTTTAAGTGTTGAACATGTCAAATTTCCCGCCAAAAAAGAGTATTTGCAGGAAATTTTACTGCACTACTTTATTAAATAATGATCTGTATTTGAAGCACACAGAATTCTTGTTGAACCTTACGGCAACCATGCTCTGTCGGAACTAACATGCAGAGATTGATTTAGACGCTTCGAAAATAATAATTTTCATGTGTCGAATAGGCTACTCTACTCTATGTAAGAAAAATACCAAGAATGTATAAAGAAGGTAGTTTTCGCAATAAGCATTCGAATAATGTTGATTTTAGTTTATAAAACTCTCTATATATAACCTAAATTTATAAAACTCGCTATATAACCTGTGAAAGAAAACATCATCAACTATATCCTCTCGTTTGTCATAGTTAATTTCAAATTTTCAAATAGTTATCTGTACTTCCATAAAAAAAAACAAATGAATTTTTTTTCGGACTATGACTCAGGATCTCTTCTCGCAAGTTTTAACCAAGTCTTCGTTATATTTATATCAATTGGCATTTTAATCCACAATTTTCCCGCGGCTTTTACACTAGTGTTCTTACATTAAGGAACAACACACCAATGATAGGGATTCTAACTCACCAAGAAAAATTACGTATTCACAATTGGCGCAGCGTCGATGTTTACTATGCGAGTGACGTCACGAACCGAAGCAGCATGGGGGCCAGCGTTTTCGCGCGGAAATTCATTCGTGGAGATTCATGGTAGATTTATTTGGGTTGGGACTTAGGGTTGTTTGGGTTTTGTTTTGATTGAGTTAGGCTTGGTTTGGATTTAGGTTTGTTGGGGTTTGAACTTAGGTTTGTTTGGGTTTGGGTTTGGGCTTTGTTGAGGTTTGTTTGTAAAAGGGTGTAATACCCCACTGGAGGCATTACTTCATGAAGATTCACGGTAGATTTGTTTGGATTAGGGTTTAGATTTGTTGGGGTTTGGGCTTTGGTTTGTTTGGGTTTGGGTTTAGGATTGTTTGGGTTTTGGTTTGTTGGAGTTTGGGATTAGGTTTGTTTGGGTTTAGGATTGTTTGGGTTTTGGTTTGTTGTTGGGGGGCTTAGGTTTGTTTGGGTTTAGATTTGTTTGGGTTTGGGTTTGGACTTAGGTTTGTTTGTAAAAGGGTGCAATACCCCACTGGAGGCATTAATTCGTGAAGATTCATGGTCGGACGCCAGCCGAACTTGCAGAATCATTAGGAGTCGATCACACCATAGTTTCGAAACGTTTGAAAGCGTTGGGAATTTCTTTTTTAATCAAGCATTAGTTTTCACGAAGAAAAGCGAGAACTTATCCAACATCTTAATATGTAGGCTCGAAAAATCCGAAGTTTGCTCACGTAGAATGCGAAAAGTGGCCCACTATGCCTGAAATACCTGCTGAAAAAGTCTTTTTATTGGAGTTCATTGACTGTTACGCATACGGCAACATTTATTTTCCGGTATATTGCAAAGGGGTAATTGAATGCGCATTAGCGCATATACGTACATATATTTACATCCCTTGTCGTATCCCCTTGACGGGATGACTATGGTACGAGGGGGTAGTTTAACTCCCTGGACGCGAGAACCCGAGAGCTTTGACAGAAGCACTTTTCTCCACCCCTCCTCTCTCTCTCTCTCTCTCTCTCTCTCTCTCTCTCTCTCTCTCTCTCTCTCTCGCTCTCAGTCCCTTCTCCAGCCCTTAAATCTCGTTCAACCTCTGCGTAATTTATAAACGCCAGGAATCTGAGTGTACCACGGGGACTTCTCGTAGCTCGTATAGTAGTCTCCGCCATGTGGCCACATCGGGGGTGAAGTCAGGGATTACACGGTGATAAATAAATACCATATATATATATATAGATATAGATACATGTGTATTTAAGGTGCGATAACGTCGGAGGGGTTTCAATGCAAAGACACGCCCCTCATACGATAAAAGCTCCGAAAATGGGGGGAAGAAAACAACCCATACGTCTACACACATCGATGGGAAAAAAAAAACCTAATACGAATTTAATGGTAATCGAGATATTCAATCATCCGTGTACCAAAGGTTTGCAGCGATTAATTAAGGAGGCACGATCATTGCTACGAATACAACTTTTGGATTTGAAATTTTTATATGATCATGACGAATACTTTATGCGCCTATTCCCAAAATTTGAGCTACTATGACCGTTTAGTTTTTTCGCAATGAAACTGCAAATCGAGCATTTTGAGTTACCGAAGCACGTCGTCCTATGGAGACGGTCAACCGGAAGTGCGGTGCTCGTGGTTTTTCTACTCACGTATCGAGCTAAGCCCGTTAGAAAACTCAAATTCGATAGATTGGACATACTAGATATTGTAAATAATAAGAAAATCAATCTTCAGCGTATAGTTAAAGCACTACATTACAAGGAAGGGTAATTCGGAAAATGACCCTCACCCCGGAGGGGGGTGGGCGGTGGGGGGTTAATAGATTGTGACCCCCTGAACACGATGGTTAAGAAAAATCGCGGCGGTCACCCCCCCCCCTCTCATAAAAAGTTATGGGTTTTTGAAGTTCGCGGAAATACCAACGCAGGTAAACCAGTAGTCGCTACTGAAGCGGGTGGCTACCGGACCACGGGGGGGTCCGGGGAGTTTCCCCCCCGGTGCGGCGGAGGGGGCAGAGCCCCCACGGAGGGCCGGGCGTGCCTGGGTTTGTTCGGGTTTGGGCTCGATTGGGTTTGTTTGGGCTTGTTTGGGTGCCACCGGACGCCCTCGTAGTCCAGTAGCCACCCGCTCCAGTAGCGACTACTGGTTTATCTGCGTTGGTATTTCCGCGAACTTTGAAACCACATAACTTTTTATGGGCGGGTGACCGCCGCGAATTCTCTTCACCATCGTTTTCAGGGGGGGGGGGGGAAATCTATAAATCCACCCCACCCTAGACGGGGGTGGGGATGGGGGTCATTTTCCGAATAATTACCCAAGAAAGTTTCAATTTCCGGTTGTAAGGGGTCAGAGAGACCAAATAGGACCCACAGACTTGGCAACGGTGCGAGTAACAGCTGATGCGTTTGGCCAACATAACCCAGCTTTGTTTTGATATTAATTTTAATAGAAGCCCCCGAAAAATATGCAAACAACAATTGATGGAGTTTTATTATTCATCAGGTATCAATAATATGTATAATTATATTCTGCCGATCGTGTTAGCTCCGCTGAGGTAATTCGAGCCTATTTTAACGGGAGATATACACCTAGGAGCCGGAAGAAAGGTACTTTTTGTGAATTTTTTCAAGGAAAACTATTTGAAATTTCGGATTGGGGTTTTAATTATCTAGAAGTATATACAGTCAAAAATATGTTTAATTTTCTTTATTTAAAAATATCAAAAATATACAAGGATATTGTATGATCCTTGGAGCGTCGTAAGAAGATCGGGACCCAAAATTTCTCGAAAACCAATGAACCGATTGCCTTGAGGTTTTTTGTGGTTATTCTATACACCATTATCTAGCACTTGTCATAGCCGATTTTGAAAATATCGATTTATGACAAAATGACGGACGTTTGAACATAAATAGTGATTTTTGAGCCAAAAATTAGTTATTATTTTGCCTATAAAACAAAAACTAAGTAACGGAAAAAAAATCCTATGACAAGTAACAGATAATGGTGTATAGAATAACCACAAAAAACGTTAAGGCAATCGGTTCGTTGGTTTTCGAGAAATTTTGGGTACCGATTTTTTTACGACGCTCCAAGGATCATACAATATCCTTGTATATTTTTCATATTTTTGCATAAAGAAAATTAAACATATTATTGGATGTATATACTTTTAGATAATTCAAACCCCAATCCGAAATTTCAAATAGTTTTCCTTGAAAAAATTCACAAAAATTACCTTTTTTCCGGCTCCTAGGTGTATATATGCCCTTAATAGGTTTTCGGCTGATTTTGTTTGTTTGTTTTAGTCCGTTTCTATGGTGGATATGTTGATATTATTATTACCAAGATTACTACCGAGTCGTTGACGATCTAATTTTTCAGTTTTTAGTTGTTCGCGGCCAATAAATTCATCATTTACGACAACATTTGTCGCACTATAATCGATAATACGAATAATCAACATAAGTAAACATCAATCAGAGCAGCTGTGGGTCAAATAAATTTAGCCTCTTTTTCGACCCCGTAGAAGTGATCGTACCGCCTTAACGCGCACGCAGAGAAATAATCATTTTTAAAATCGTCGTCAATAAAATTATGCAAATGCAATTTTTTCGTATACTTTTCGTTTTATTGGTGAGAGGCTATATATGTATATGGGCATGAGTACGTATGTATATTTTCACAATATACATATATAGCAGTATATGTAAATATACATATATTTCATACATCTACAATGAGACCATTACGTTTATGACATCACGACACGAATTATAAACAGGCTATCGAGGTTGTACATCTGTGATTTTAGGTTTGTCTTCCTTTCTCATTATCACGTCGAACGGCGAGTACAGCCCAAGAATTACGATTAACAATGGAGTTATGCACGTTATACGTATAAATAGATAGATACACACGGACTCGTCCGAAATATCGAGGCTCCTATTTTTCTCTTTTCTCAAGTAAGGCCTCAGGCCACAGTACAGGTATAAAATCATGTGCGAATTTAAGGGCAGATATACACCTAGGAGCCGGAAAAAAGGTCATTTTTGTGAATTTTTTCAAAGAACACTATTTGAAATTTCGGATTGGGGTTTTAATTATCTAAAAGTATATACATTCAAAAATATGTTCAATTTTCTTTATTTAAAAATATCAAAAACGTACAAGGATATTGTATGATCCTTGGAGCGTCCTAAAAAAATCGGTACCCAAAATGTCTCGAAAACCAACAAACCGATTGCCTTGAAGTTTTTTGTGGTTATTCTATACACCATTATCTAGTACTTGTCATAGAATTTTTTTTTCCGTTACTTAGTTTTTGTTTTATAGGCAAAGTAATAACTAATTTTTGGCCCAAAAATCACTATTTATGTTCAAACGTCCGCCATTTTGTCATAAATCGATATTTTCAAAGTCGGCTTTGACAAGTACTAGATAATGGTGTATAGAATAACCACAAAAAAACCTCAAGGCAATCGGTTCATTGGTTTTCGAGATATTTTGGGTACCGATTTTTTTACGACGCTCCAAAGATCATACAATATCCTCGTATATTTTTCATGTTTTTAAATAAAGAAAATTAAACATATTTTTGAATGTATATACTTTTAGATAATTAAAACCCCAATCCCAAATTTCAAATAGTTTTCCTTGAAAAAATTCACAAAAATGACCTTTTCTTCCGGCTCCTAGGTGTACATCTGTCCTTAACAATTTTTTTCCTACGAAAAAGTGATTCACTTATAAAATTAATTACACATCTATTTAGTATGAACATCAAGCTATAAGAAAATATATATTTATTTTTTTTTCGATGTACTAAATGACCGACTACTCGAAACTTCTCGAAACAGCTCTTTTCCAATTGGCGTGACAAATAACTTCAACAATTTTCACTCGATTTACTTCAAATTAAAAAGTCATGTTCCTAATTGCATTTCGCAGAGAAGTACGTAGGGAATTTCCGATTAATCGAAAAATTTTCATTTTATGAGCAGTTATAACGAAATTTTTCACTGAAAATTCATTTCTTAAGTTCAAATGCTTACAACTTTTGAATAAAACAATATTTTTTAATTTCCGTACGTACTTCTCTAGGTATTCTAATGTAGATTGACGAGAATTTTTGTTTTCCGTTCGAGGTAAAAAATTGTGGATGCTAAAAAAAAAGATAAAAGAAAATATTAGTAGTCAGCCATTTGGTACATCGAAAAAAAAAAAATTCTAACAGCTTGATATTCATACTAAATAGATGTGTAGTTAATTTTACAAGTGAATCACTTTTTCACACGAAAAAAGAATTGTTAAATTTGCACATGATTTTATACCCGTTACTGTGGCCTAAGGCCCTAAATCAGTGCTACACGTCGTTGGTTAGTATTATTCAATAGATATACACAGGAAGTTCTAGCCTAGTGTTAACTCTTAAATCTTTCGTCTACAGCTATATTTTACAATGAATAATTATTCCGTAAAGATAGGGGAGGCCATAGCTGTGCGAATTTAGGCCTCGTGCCAATATTGGCGACGATTATTTTCACTACACGAGATTTCTACACGTTTTTTTCCCTTCCATTCTTATTTACACTACCATATAAACGATGAGAACCAACGACAACGAAAACCCAGCAAATGCACATTCACACGTGGCTGAGCGGAGATTCGTTCAATTCTTGTACATATCACATAGCACTTTTTCCATCGGTGTATTGCCGATAGTTCTGTGGAAATAAATGAGCTCCACTCTCGATGCCGGCACGGATCTCAACAACGGCAGCATTAGAAGCAAACGGCCGAATCTCGCGGGACTTCCGGGCTGTTGGGCCCTCGCGTGTTGGCCCAGCATTACCTGCGCTTGATCCTGAAGATTCTCGATTTGGCTGGAATCCTTGAGTCCGCGTGTCTCTGCGAGAGAAACGGTTACGTTTGCGTGAAGCCGGGATATACATTCACAACGATCAGAAAATCCATTTTTTTTTCTTCAAGCGATAGAACTATATACGTAGAAGATTTCTACGCTCGGATTCGGAACGCGCGCCGCAGGTAGACGCGAGAACGCAGAGGGACAGGCAGAGATGCGCAAGCGGTAATTTAATTAACAACTAACAGTTACAATTACTAATTGATAATTCGATTCATTTGTAACAGATTACGGGTAAGGTTTTGACACCCCTCCCGCTGATCGAGCTGACATTTTGCACAAACCTTCCTTTCAATATTTTAAGACGTCCCCCGAGAGGGTTTTTAGAAGACGCGCAATAGTTTTTGGGTTTGTTTGGGATGGGGTTTAGGTTTGTTTGGGTTTGGATTTAGATTTGAGTGTGGGTTGAGTTGAGTGGGTTTAGGTTTGTTTGGGTTTTGGCTTGTTCGGGTTGGCCTTGTTTGGGTTTGGGTTTGGATTTAGGTTTACTCGGATTTGAACTTAGGTTTGTTTGGGTTTGAACCTAGGCTTGCTTGGGTTTGGATTTAGGTTCACTTGGGTTTTCAACTTAGGGTTGTTTGGGTTTGAACTTAGGTTTGTTCGGGTTTGAACTTAGGTTTGTTTGGGTTTGAACTTGGGTTTGTTTGGATCTGAACTTAGGTTTGTTTGTATTTGGTTTAGATTTTGGATTATATTTGTTTAGGTTGGGGTTTAGGTTTGTTTGATTGTATTCGGGTTTAACTTTGTTTGGGTTTGGGTTTAGGTTTGTTTGGGTTTAGGTTTAGGTTTGTACGGGTTGGGCTTGTGTTTGGATTTAGGTTTGAACGTAGGTTTGTTGGGATTTGGATTTGGACTTAGGTTTGTTTGGATTTGGTTGTTTGGACCAAACGAAAAGCGCAATAACATGTATAGGTATGAACGGAGACGTAGCAGATATAGATATGGTCAGTGCGAGTTAAAAAAAAAATTGAAATTCAATATCTCGAAAACTATTGCGAGTCGCCAGAAATCCCTTTAGGGGTTGTCTTTAAATATCAAAAGGGAGGTTTGGGAAAAATTTCAGCTCGATCAGAGGAGGGTTTCGGAACCTTGCCCTAAAAAAAATAAAAAATTCAGTATCTCGAAAACTACTGCGAGTCGCCAAAAATCCCTTTAGGGGTTGTCTTAAAATATCAAAAGGAAGGATTGTGAAGAATGTTGGCTTGATCGGAGGAGGGGGGGGGGGGGGTCAGAACCTTATTTCAGATTACTGTCGTAATTAGTTTCCACAAGTGCCTAGTGCAATTCAATTCAAATTCTATGTAAACTTTAAACGCCTTTTTCTCAATACTGTCTTTTCGAAATTGACATGTAGGGTTACTCAAAAACTATCAAGCCGATTGAGTCAAACTTGGTAGAAATATTCATAATATCGATACCTTCTACTTGACGAGAAGTGTTTTTGAAAAATTAGAAGAGAAAACTACTTTTTTTAATTTATATTTTCCAAAATTGTTACATGAAATGGTAATTTTCTTTTGTAAATGCGTGCCATTCTCTTAAGTTTGCATTTTCTTCATTTTAATGACTGTCAGATACAAACCATACATATTCTAACTCAAAAGCGTTTTGAATTTTTTTGCAAATCAAAGTATGTAACACTCTGCCACCGCTCCGCCATTTTGATGACAATTTAATTGAAAACAATTGTTTTGCATACTTAAATATACGATTCAAGAATATCCATGGTTTAATAAACGACAACATTTTCTAGTCCAGTACGTAGGATCTTGTCGATAAGTTGAAATTTAAAAATGTTATGATCGATATATCGTGTGAAATGGCGTGGAATGCCTCACATATATTTTTTAACAGCTTGATATCCATGCTAAAGAGATGTGTAATTAACTTTATGAGTGAATCACTCTTTCATACGAAAATAAATTGCTAAATTCGCACATGATTTTATCCCCGTTACTATGCCCTAAGGCCTTAAGGGGAGGGTAGGGGTTTGCAATTTTGAAAAATCGATTTTTTTGGCTTTTTTTATAGTTAAACATTTCAAGAATATAATCCTAAAATTTCAAGTCAATCGGAGCAAAACTCTCGAAGTTATTGACTATTTATTAGTCCCGCTCCTCTAACACTGTAGCTCGCGTTTCAAACTGTAGCTAACACTTCAAACGCGTTTTTCTCGAAACCACTTTTTCAAAGTCCGTGTTCACTGCCATTTGAAAACTACATGACCGATTTATTTCAAACTTGGTACACACTTTCTACATATAAAATACCTCTTCCCAACGGTTAGTTTGAGATTTTTTTTTACATTGAGGGGGTTTTCCACCCCCCAAAATGGCGGAATTTTTCGTGAAAAATAGCCCTTTTCACTTTACATGACCACCAAAAATTGAGAAATGAAAAAAAAAAATATCAAAGTCCGTTGGGGGGAGGATTTGATGATACTTTGACTAAATTTTAATGGTACTTGATTTCAGATCATTTCTCGCTGAGATACAGTGAACACCGCAAATCGTGTTTTGCCAAAGGCGTTCTTGGAAAAGCTTTGTCACCGGCTTGTTTGTGGATATTTTCGCGTACAAATTTCACGGAATGTTTTTGAAATAACACTTAACAATGTACAAAAGGTTTCAATAAATTTACTCTATCCATATAGATGAAAAAAATTCGCAAAAAAGTGTTTTTTTTCAGGCCGAAACCCCTACCCTTACCTTGAATAAATTGTCAAAAATGACCGTTGATTTTGCCCTCAGAAAGGAGTATTCCCCCTAAATGCGCAATTGTACAACGAATCGCTAAAGAGTGGATGGTGAAAAAATTGTGTAGAGCTTACCTGGTCGAAAGAGTACAATGGCTTTCATGCAGGCGAATTCAGCCGGGTCGACCATGACGGCTTTGTATCTCTGGAGGGTGTCGTGGAGATGCCTAACATCGGCGGCCACCTGGCTGGACTTGCCAACCCCGTTGAGCATGTGAGTGCCGGTAGACGGTAATGAGTGCGGCGAGAGTGTGAGTGCAGTGAGTTCGGCGGTGCTGAACAACGGTGAGGATTCCAAGGGTAAGCACCATTGTACGGCATTGAGAAGGAACAATTCCGACCAAGCCTCTTCCAGCAGTATAACTTGATCGCGAAAGGGTAGACTCGCGAAGGATGGCAAATTTTTTGCCCACTTCACCGCCATAAACAAGAGTCTGGCGCTTGTTTCGTAAACGGTCTCGGCTCCGGCTGGCGAATACAACGACGGCATCACCGGTGGCAATTGGGCGCAAACGTTGCGCTGCTGTTGCGGCGTCAATGGCTCCTCGTTCGTCACGTCTATGCTGTCCTCTGAGGCGTTGCCATCTTCGGTGTCCTGCATTTGACGCGACGGCGTCGTGTCCGACGGCGCGTTCGTCGTCGTCGTGCCGAGCGTCGGCAGTGGCAGTGGCGTCGCGTATCTCGCCATTGCCAGTGACACCGGCGGTCTGTCGACAACAACGTCATGCGGAAATTCAATACGACTCACTCATCGCTCTTACATGCAGCTTTGGTCCAGTACAAGAGACGAAAACCCACCACTTTTAGCGTAAAATTACCATTTTTTTTACTGAAGGTAGATGGTTGCATACTGAAAGTACCACCAATGAAATTTTGCCCCTCGCCCCAACCTTAACCCCTTCGTTGGCAGAGAGAATTCGACAAAACGTGCCCAAAATGGCAGGGACATTTTTTATCCTGAAAACTTGTACGAATCTGAACTCAAAATTCAGGAATTCACAATGACGAACAAATATGGCAAATAAAAATACAAATAATACAGATTGAATTAGATGAAACTCGGTACTCCAGGTTCATATATTTCCACCTATTTATTGTATTATGCTCCGTGTTATTGAATTAACCATGAAAAATTCCTTCATTTTGAGTTCAGCATCACACTCAGCGTTCCCGAAAACCTCCGAGACCAAAATTTATCCATATCGAGCTGTTTTTTGCACTTTCGTCCGCCATATTAGATCCGCCATTAAAAGTGTTTGAATGTTGTGTTCAGATTCGTAATAAGCGACCTCGAAAATCCCAGAGTACCAATTTTCATCTAAATCGAGTAAAATTTTCAATTTCGGTTCGCCATTCTAGCGCCGCCATTTCGAATTTTCAAATTTAAAGTTCAGACTCGTAATAAGCGACATAAAAAATCCAGGAGTACTAATTTTCATCTAAATCGAGTAAAGTTTTTGATTTTTGTACGGCATATTGGCGCCGCCATTTTGAATTTCTAAAATTTGACTTCAAATTCGGATTCAGCGAGCCCAAAAACCGCCGAGTGAGGCTCCGATTTCAAATCAGAGCCAGTTAAATCGGGACATAAAGGTTGACGCCCTATTGCGTCAATGCCACACAGGGCACGGAATTATTTGACGTCCTATTGCGTGAATGCCAATGAAGGGGTTAAGAAATAGGGCTTGAAAACGTAAAAATCACCGTATCTTAATAATTAATAGCATGATCGAAAAATGTTTCGAACGAAAGTTGTTTGAAATAATAAAATACGTGTAAAGTTATCTGACGTCCAATCGCCTATCTTTGAAAATAGTAGCACAAAAATGCGAGAGCACCGCTGACCCAAACAAGGGCGCATCGATATGTCTACTCCAATCGCATACGCATCAATCCCGAATTTTATAAAGGGGCGTACATAAATTACGTAACGCAATTGGGGGGGGGGGGGGGGGGGGGGGTTGCGTTACGTCACGATTTTAGAACTGCCAGAAATAGCAAAATTTCTGCAGGTTCAAGTAGAAAACATTTTAAACTCATCGTTCACTTATACATTAAGCTCATCGTTTAATGTACTCTCGTTTAAGTTATTCACTTATACATTAAACTCATCGTTTAATGTATAAGTATCAATATTCTAGAAAAAAAACATAACTTTATATTTTTACTTTAGATTTTTTCCAAACTACTTTTTTTGACCTTGTCTCAGCGAATACTCAAAAACTTATTAGCCAATTTTCAATTTTTTAAAAACCTCTTTGTAATCGCAGTGACTAAGGTTGTACGTGGCCGATTTTTTAAATTTAGATGATGACTATTTTTAAAGATTGCTTGAGTACAAAAAAGGGCCTTAAAGATAGAAAAAAATGTCCAAACTGTAGGCATTTTGTATAAAAGAATAAAATATAAAAACGGCTACGCCTAACGATAGCTACGATTGTATAGATATCGATAAATTGTTGACTTTTTATTTACAGATAACCTTTGATAAAGATATCGATGGAAGAATGATGAGAATTTTTTTTCATCGCCAAATGAGGGTTAATTAAAAAAAGATTGGCATGAAACTAGATGAATATATACTTCATAAAATGAGTATAAACCCGATCCTTTCATAATTAGTTATTTCTTTGGAAAAAAACGCAATTATTGACGACAAAGCACTTGTTACGTAACGAAATAGAGGAGGGGGGGAGGTTCAGGCCAGGCGTTACGGTTCTGTTACTGGGGGGGGGGGTAAACATTTCGATATTTTGCGTTGCGTAATTTATTTTCGCCCCCAATGGTTTTCGTGCCGCTATTTTTAAAGATAGGCGTTTGGACATTTTAATTTCGAACTCTTGGAATACTTTTAAAAATTATTAAATAATTTTTCATTATTCTCTAATTCGTTACCAGTCTTTAAATTTCATTTTCAGTAGGTACTTAATAAAAATAATCTTAGTTTTCTATTTTTTTTTGCTCATTGGCCCAACACTTTTTCATCTGGACGTTATTTTAACAATGTCACTCTTTAACAATGTCACTTTTTTCCCCGACGAAAAATATCTCCCCCCTTAAGACTCTCCCTCGCCCTCGTGTTCCCGTAGCGAAAGCAGCTCGGTCGGTATTGCGAATCCGCCCAACGAGCCCGAAGTCAGCAAGCAACCAAAGCGGCGACAACTTCAGACCTACGTGGAACAAGGACAGAGCATGTTTTTGTTTGGGAAGCTTCCACGTAGCGCGTTTTAACGCAGACATTGCGATTCTCACAGTCATTCGCATAATCCAACTCGCGCAATGTCGCGTCGTTTTTCCCATCGCGATCAGCGCGAAGAGTAGAGTCCAAGGTCTCCGTTCGTTCCCCCCTGTTTTTCGTCCCCGTAATCATCTCAACCGAGCGATCGCCCCACCCTCGAGAGTGCAGTAAGGTGCGAGATATCCGGCGTAAAATAGGCCCCGAAAAACTTCGGTCGAATCATTGGGTTTGCGTCACAAATGACGTTTGACCGGAGAGCCTCGAGTGTATCCGTCCCACTCGGAGAAGCAATAACCGCGAGGAATCTTTTTTGCGAACCGATAGATCGTATTTCGAAAATCGCCGGATTGACGTGTCGATGACGTCGCCATACGCGAAGCGACGGGAACGTCGTCGTAAAATCGTCGACGCCCGGACTCCCGCAATGACAACCTCGAAAGCAGCCATCAAGATGGCCGTGCCAACGGGCGAAAATTTCGCCTCGTGTTACATGGAGCTGTGCAAGCAGCAGAGAGTACGCCCTCTACCGGTTATATGCGTCACGCTGCCGCAGAGTCTCGACTTCACAACCGACCGAGTGAAAATGGACGATTGGGGACCTATATTGAATTCCCTGACGTTGGACCGTAGTTTACGCTCGATAAGCGTGAGAAGTCGTTACCAGTGTCGCAAGCCACTTGAGGAAATCAATTCGGCGGACAAAGTCCGTACAATGGGCAAAGCACCGGTGGTGCTGTCGCGTTATCTTCTGGAATGGTTGTCCCACAGTGTTGCACAGTGCGTGAGGAATTCTCCGGTTCTAACGTGCCTCGAACTCGAGGGCATACCGCTTCCATCGGATTGTCTGGCAACCCTGTGCGTTGGATTAGCCAGTACGGAGACCCTCCAACACTTGTCGCTTCAGAGATGCTACATCGGTGACAAGAGCTGCGAGCTGGTTTGCCGCACGGTTGCCGACGTTCCCAGCATCAGGACCCTCAATTTGAGTCATTGCGACTTGAGCGGCAACTGCGGATCTTCACTGGCGGCTGCTCTGTCCCGTCAAAAGTTGTCGCTCTATCACGACACGTGGAAACAATCGTTGAGATACAGGGAACCGAATTTGGAGGCTATGCCGGGTCTTCGTCGGCTCACTCTCAACGGGAATCCACGCTTGGGTGACCTTGCCGTTTCCGAGCTGATCGAAGCGATACGCGACAGCCTCTGGCTGAAAGCCCTCGACCTTCGGCAATGCGGCCTCACCGAGCGCACGGCCCGCGAGATAATCGAACTTCTCGACAGCAACAAGACGCTATCGGTCATCGACGTTCGCATGAACACGCAACTCCGGGACGACCTGGCGGAGGAGATATTTCGGCGACTCGAGGCTAACAACGCGGAAAACGGACGCTCGGATTACCGCTGGTTGAGTCTGCCGCCGGGGGACAGCCGAAACGCCGTTTCCGCGGATGCCAAACGCCGTCGGCGCCACGACGAGGCCATCAACGAGGCCGCGGCGACGAGGCCGAAGAGCGCCTACGTGCCGAAAACTCGGAGATCCTTCGTCGCGGCTGGCGTGACCAGAGAGCCACCGGTCAATCCGAGGCTGGCTAATGACCGATCATCCGGGACCGAGGCGACGAGGCGGCCGTTCACGGGCAGCGATAAGCCGGCCGTTCCGTTGGACAAACGAATCGATGTGCCGAGAATCGAGAAGAACGAAAGTTCGAAGAAAGAGGAAAGATCGTCGCTTCACGTTGACCTTCGCGTAATCTCGACGGTCGAAGTAACGGCCCCGGGCCCTGAAAAATCCAGGGACGAAGACGTTCCGGTCAACGTTGAAGAATTGGCGAACAGGGACGACAAGGGTGTGGGCCACGGGAGCGACAGCGTTGAAGAGTTGAATAGGGTGTTGCGGCAGTTGTCGGAAGCGCGGATGGAACACGACCGACTGGTCGCAGAGACCCGAAGAGCCGAGGCGTTACTTGCCGAGGAGAGATCCCGTCGCGAGAACGCTGAGATCAAGCTGGAATTCATGAAACGCGATCTTGCGGATATTCAGGGAGCGCTGAGGAAAACCGAGTCCGAGACCCGAGGATTCTTGTTGATCAGCCAGCGTTCTTTGGACGACATGGCCGAGTCTTTCGATCGGGTCCTCGATATGCTGGATCACGTGGCGAGAAACTCCAGGCCAGATGGATACGCGGATGGGCAGCACACGGAGTCAGAGGATGATGTCATCCACGCTACGCAGGATTATTCGAGAGCTAGGGAGGAGATGCGAAGGCGAGTCGCACGTCTGATAAGGAAGACCAAGTCCGAGAGTCATCATCGCGGAGGATTGTTCGAGGTCGAGTGCGACGAGACCAGCGTGATCCAAGCCTCGATCGAGCCTGGTCATTCGGGAGCGAAGAAAATGGCCAAATCCGAAAGTGACGTGAGAAATTCGTTGCCACCTATCGTGAAGCCGATTCGTCTTGAGAAGAACATCGGCGACAGTCCCGACGTCGCGTCAGCTCTCGTGCGCCGAGCGAATCACGAAATGGCGCCGGATTGCCACGAAATGGCGGATTACAAGAAAATGGCCTCACCGTGCGCTCGCGCACGCGCTATTTTCGCACAGATCGTAAACGGCGAATCTTTTGTTCACCTTGGTGCGCACGGCAGTTAAGTCGCTCGGTGGGCCTCGTACGAGAGAGTGGAAGTGAGAGACAAAGAGAGAAAGAGAAGGAGAGAGAGGGAGAGTGAGATACTGAGAGGGAGCGTAAGACACAAAGAAAAAGCTTTGCGCTTTAATTGTTTCGCGATCGTCTCTGTATGACCGAGGCGGTTCGAGGATTTTGAGGTTAAACCGAAAGATACAAACGTCACGAGGGCGAGACAGACAAAGAGCTCCTGGATGGATCTTGAGCGAGATCATCTACAATCCTAACCTCATTTTTCATGAATGTGTATGGATCGAATCGCGGTATACTATATCCGTATTCCTACGAAATTATTTATATGATACGTTTACACAAACTTTGGGGTATTCGTATTTTCTTAACTCGATTATTGTATACAAGAAATAAAAAGGCTTATCCCCGGACTGTGTTTTTATTTACTTCGATCCTATACGGTGCCATTGTATCGGAGCGCCGATTTAAGGAGTTTCGGGACATCTGGTGAAGTGTTACCATTTGAGATAAATTTATACAGTATATTCCATGTCGTATACTGAATGCAGCTTCCAAATTTTTTTACCGATCGTCAATACCGTTTCCATCAAATTTACAATTGAAGAAACACTTTTTAACATGGAGAGATGCCCACGCTCGTCGCTGAATGGCAGTCTTACGCACGAAATAGCGTGAATAAATTTTTAAGGCGGTCTTAACATGTGGCAGGTCCAAAAATCGAAAATTCTTCGTTTTTTGCACAAATTGCAAAAAAATGTGTGCGTGTTATGTGGACCCGGCATAGCAGACTAATAGTGCGTCAGTTTTTTTTCTCAAAATTGTATTTTTTAAATTGACGTGCATGACATCTGAAAAACTATTAAACGGATTGTGCTCCAATTTTTCTTGTATATTACATCTATAGTTCTCACCCGAACTAGAATATCTTTTATACCTGACCTAGTTTTTTTAAGCTGAAAAAATCGAAAAAAATGACGAAACTTGAAACTTAACTTTTAAAACCGTGCCAAAAATTGAATTTTCGATATTTTTACTTTACTCTAGTTCCGGCGATAACTTCAGGTCTACAAATTAAAATACCGTTTGATTTTTTTAGGTCAGATGAGCAAAACGTCCGGAATCATGGCAGACGTCAACCAACTTTCTTTACACATGAGTATCTTCCGGACGGTGCAAAATCGATTCAACTCGTTATTTTTGTTTGAGAAAATTCTGAGAGACTGCAAAAATGTTAATAAATGTGCGGTAAAAATTCAAAGATAGTGTGTTTTAATGGTTCAACAAAAAAAAATCCCAAAAAAGCGAAAAAAAATAGCTGCCATATGGGATGACCCTGTTAATTTGTAAATTGTATAAAAACGGTTCGGCATCTCTATAAGGAAGTAGGTACAAGTACGGGAATGCAGTTGGAACCCTACGATAATTTCTGCACGTGTAGACATACGGCAGCGTTGGTTAAAAATGTACAGATGTTGCGCTAACCTTTTCGGAGTTTGGGAAAATAATGACATGATGCAGATTAAGGAGGTATGATCATTTATATGAATCCAACTTTAGGAATTGAATTTTTAGTATGATTTTACGAATACTTTATGCGCCAATTGCCAAAATTTGAGCTATTTTGATCGTTTGGTTTTTTCGCAATAAAACTGCAAAGTCGAGCACTTTGAGTTACTGAAGCACGTCGTCTTATGGAGACGGTCAACCGGAAATGCGGTGATCGTGGTTTTTCTGCTCACGTATCCAACTAAACCCGTTGGAAAACTGAAATTCGAAGGATTAGATATAATAGATATTGTCAAAAATAAGAAAATCAATCTTCACCGTGTAGTTAAGGATGTTGAGTCCCTATGAAACATGTTAATGGGAACTGTTCAATAAATAGCTTCTTAATCGTCATGAAATTTGTACACGACCTCCTGAATACTTCATGTAAAAACATACCAAATTTTCAGAATTCTATCATCATTACTTCAACCTCCTTAAGGGTTGAAATAAAAAATGATAAGAAAATTCTGAAAATTTGGTATGTTTTTGTATGAAGTATTTAAGAGGTCGTGTTAAAATTTCACGACGATTAGGAAGCTCGTTATTAAAAAATTAACATTTTGTTAAGAACAATTTTTAAAAGAAATGCAAAAAAATGTATCAATAAACTTCGTTTTGTTTCCGTAGCTTTCAGTATATTGTAGATATTATAAAATTGAGAGGTCCGAAAAAAAACTTATTGCAAAGTTACATCAGTTTCCATAAAACAACATTTAATTTGTGAATGTTAATTGTTCAATAACGAGCTTCCTAATTGTCGTGAAATTTTTACACGACCTCTGAAATACTTCATACAAAAACATACCAAATTTTCAGAATTTTATCATCATTTGCGATTTGGGACTCAACATCGTTAAAGCACTACATTATAAGAAAGTTTCAATTTCCGGTTGAAAATGGTCAGAACGACGAAATAGCACCCCCAGACTTAGCAACGTCGCGAGTAACAGCTGATGCGTTTGGCGAACATAACCCAGCTTTGTTTTGACATTAATTTGAATAGAAGCCGCCACAAAATATGCAAAGAACAATTTATGGAGTTTTATCATTTATCACGGATCAATAATATGTATAATAATATTCTGCCTATCGTGTTAATTCCGCTGAGATAATTCAACTTTATTTTAATAGGTTTCCGGCTGATTTTTTTGTCTTTTTAGTCCGTTTTTATGGTGGATATGTTAATATTATTTGTGGTTTTAATAAGTGGGTTAATAAGATTAGTGGCGAGTCGTTGACAATCTAATTTTTCAGTTTTTATTTGTTCACGTGCAATAAATTCATCATTTACCACAACATTTGGCACACTTTAATCGATAATGCGAATAATCAACATAAGTAAACATCAATCAGAGCAGCTGTGGGTAAAAGAAATTGAGACTTTTTTTGGACTCCGTGGAAGTGATCGTACCTTAAACGAATTTTCGCACAATCGCATTCGTATCCGATGCTTCCTTGGCTTGTAGTTCTTAATATATTTTACTCGATAAGCTCCACATACCGAGTTTCGCCCACGAGACCTCGGGTATATTCTCATGTATATTGATTATTCGTTTATTCACGGTTCAAATGTTTCCTCGATGTCGGAGGCGCGGTTAACGGCGAGCACGTCGTTCCACGTCCGTGAGCGTAGGAACCAAGTATAGCGGGGTCGAGGGTTTTAATTCACGGCAAGTCGGTCAAAGGTAATTTTTCATGATAGATCACGCTCGGCGTGGCGCAAAGCGTACACGGGTATAGCGTGGTCTCCGGGTTCAGGCTCTGCACGAAGCGATATCGTCGTTTTCGATACGCACGATCAACGGCCTATGTTGAAGATAACACGCTAACCAGCGAGATCAAACGTGGTAACAACGTGGCGTCCTTTCTGCGCTCTTGCCGCAGGCTCTTTTGTGCTTGCGCAAAAACCCACACGCGATCGCGCGACTCGTATAATCGGCTCTCTTTTTACATGCTATATACGCGCGTCTCTTCTTCATTATCGATGATGGTGATATTGGTGAACGCGCGCGCGCGGCGTTTCGTAATCGGGTACTGCACCCTTTTTTGAAGAATTGAAATTGAAAAGTGTTTTAATTTGATTCTTTGGTGGTAATAAACTACTAGAATTTTCATTTCCACTTTATGAAATCGATAAGTGCTATAAGAATGCATTTAAATTCAACTTTTCAAATTTCCGCGCCAAAACGCTGGCCGCCATGCTGCTTTGGATTGTGACGTCACTTGCGTAGTAAACAACGACGCTGCGTGGGTGTGCGTAAATTTTTCTGGTTAAAAGTGAGTTACAATCCCTATGAATCGTGTGTTGTTCCTAACTATAATACCACTAGTGTAAAAACACCGGGAGAGTTGTGGATTGAAATGCCAATTGATATCAATATGAGGAAGACTTGGTTAAAAACTTGCGAGAAGAGATCCAAAGTCATAGTCCGAAAAAAAACGCATTTGTTCTTTTTTGGGGTGCAGTTCCGAAAAGCCCATACCTTTGACTAATTTGGAATTTCGTGTACCCATGTATTTTGACACGCTGATTACGAATATCATAGTGAAAATACCCGCGAATTTGATTTTCAAGGTCAACACTCACGAAAACTGATTTTTTAACAGTTTTTCTGGTTTATTTTAGTAAATATTCATTTTAGAGAAAAATGTTTCATATAAAAGTTATAGCATCTAAAAATAATAATCTTTTATGTTCTATAGAGTTTTTATCTAAAACCATTCCGTTTCGAGAAAAATGGAACAATGGTCCAATAAGTGAAAATTGCTTACAAGGAACATCGCTCAGGTGACACCCTTCGATTTTGTTGAAATTTGGATACGTTATAAAGCACCGAAAAGTAAGCGATACGTATTTGTTTTATCGGCGGAAAAACGGTTTTAAAGGGTGGAACCACCCCTCGAAAAAAGGTATCTCTTGGGTGGTTCACCCCTTAATTTTTCTTTTTGCAATGTCACTGTAGTGGATTTTTCATTGCTTCGGATTAGAAAAATTTTCGTTTTTGTTTCATTAAAATCGGTGGACTCCTTGTGTGTGAAACTGCTATATACCCCTTAAAACCGGTTTTCCCCCGATAAAAAAAATACGGATCGCTTACTTTTCGGTGCTTTATAACATTTCCAAATTGCAACAAAATCGAACGGTGTCACCTGAGGGATGTTCCTTGTTAGCCTCATTAGTTTCGATATTATCTACTTACGCACTTTACCGCGGAAAGGTTTGAGTTTTTAACCCTTCGAGTGCACACCTCCGCCGCCAACGTATAAGTGCATCCTGGGTCAATCTGATCCGAGGCGTTTTTCAAACCGTTGTATTTCGGTAAATATGCTTTTTTTTTTTTGTAGTCAATTATCCATATTTTATGGCCCTAAATTAGTTTTTTGACGAAAAAGAAAATTAAATGCCAAAACATTCGTTCAAAGTGGGGCATACGTTGGAAAATCCGTACTCACACGAAAAAATTTTGGGGTCAAAACGACCCAGTGTGCACTGGAAGGGTTTTGCATGTGTTTTGTTTCTTTGTTTCTTTTTTATTTTTTGATTCTTTTCTCTTTTATTTTAGTCTATTTTTGTATTACATACTATTTTTGCATTATTTGTGATTCAGTCAATTTTAAAGTGCATGTTTTTTTTTGCTTTTTGGTTTTTTATTTATTTTTTTTCTTTTATTTTAGTTTCTTTTTGTATTAGATATTATTTTTGCATATTTTGTTTGGGTTTGGCTTTTTGTTGGCTTGCTTGGGCTTTTTATTTAATTTTTCCTTTACTTTGGGTTGTTTGGGCTTTTTTTGTTTAGATTTGTGTTTGGATTTTTCGTTGGTTTTATTTCAGTTTGAATTTGGGTTTTTCTTTGGGTTTGTGTGAGCTAATGAACATTACCTATATTCTTGCTGTTACAGATCCGTTACTATAGATAAGTAGATAATATCGAACCCAATGAAGCTAAGCAATTTTCACTTATTGGACCATTATCCCATTTTTCTCGAAATGGAATGGTTTTAGAAAAAAATTGTGTAGAATATAAAAGATCAATATTTTCATAGGCTACAATTTTTGTAGGAATTATTTTTCTCTAAAATGAACATTTACGAAAATAAAACAGAAAAACTATTAAAAAATCACTTTTCGTGAGTGTTGACCTTGAAAATCAGATTTGCGCGTATTTTCAATATGATATTCGTGATTAGCAAGTCAAAATACATAAGTACACGAAATTCCAAATTAATCAGAGGTATGGGCTTTTCGGAACTTTATCCCTACCTTATTTGTACATTCTTAGTATTTTTCTTACATAGAGTGAAATACCCTACTGTAGATTCTTTCCATCGCGTTCCTTTTCCATTTTCTAAAAGCTCGCGTCCCTGCGTGTCTCTTTTTTTGTCAAAATCTCATTTAGGAACGAAGCCATTTGATTTTTTTCTCCAATTCGACAAAACTGATTTTCGTTGCATTTCCTCACAATTCTTGTTTTTAGTTCTAGAAAATTCCTTCGTGTGGCTCCTTGCGAGCTTCCACAATTCGGTCGCTTTCGGCTCACACTTGTCGCTTGACTATTTCTAGTTGCGGGCAAGACTTTACTTTGTGATTTATCTGTGACGATTTCGCAATTCGGGCGACTGTTTTGTTGGAATTCGTGCCTGGCAATTGAGGGGGGAGACACCTTTGGGGGATGAAAAAATTTGCTGATTCTTTTTATTTTGTTTTAACAGCAAAGATTTATTCACCATTTTTTAAGCTTGGAGCATGTTTTATAACTACTTTTGGCGGCTACATGGTATTTTTGTTATTAATCTTTAAAAATCGCGGACGTATGGCAGGGTCTTGAAAGCTACATTTCACAAAAATGGAGTGACTTATAGCTAAAAAACGAATCGACCGATTCTAATGAAATTGGGTAAAAATCTTTCTAACGTTATTGTCCAAAACAAGACTCTAAATGTTTTTGAAAATAGAAAATGTTTTCTTTTTATCGGAAAATGGCTACATTTTTTTTCGAAAAATTGAATCTTTTTTTTCAAAGCGTACCTTAATCGATTTTCAAAATTTCTTACTATTTCTTGGTTCCTATTTTGTGGATGAGTGTTAACGAAAGAAAAATCTATGATAATTTTTCTCCGATTAATCTCGCCGACCCTACGTGTTACGATATCTAATAACATCCGCCTAATTAATAATAAAAATATCATGCAATAGCCAAAAGTCGTAATAAAACCTTTTCTGAGTCTCAAAAATGGTGAATAAATCTTTTCTTTTAAAGAAGATTATGAAAATCATCAACTTTTCCCTCGCCTGAAGGTACCTTCCCTCTTAAGGAGTTTCGAGACAATTGACGAAATGTTACCATTCGATTCAAATTTATGCAGTAAATTTGTTGTCATATGCTGATTGTATCCTGCAAATTTTCAATCGATCGTCTACACCGTTTCTATAAAATTGACAATAAAAAAAATATGACACTGACGACGAAATGTAATTTGATGTCACAATGTAATTCAACAGTTTTTTTGTAAAAAAAATCACACTATATCGTGCGTAAAACTGCCATTTAGCCATGAGCGTAGGCATCTGCTTGTATGAAAAAGTTTTTTTTCTCAATTGTAAATTTTATAGAAACGGTGTAGACGTGGATTTAAAATTTGGAGGGTGCATTCATATAACGAAGAATTTACTATATAAATTTGAGTTCAATGGAAACACTTCATCAATTGTCCTTAAACTCCTTAAGGGGCGGGTAAGGGTTCGCGATTTTGAAAAATCGATTTTTTTTGTCTTTTCTTATAGTTAAATATTTCAAGAATATAATTCCAAAATTTCAAGTCAATCAGAGCAAAACTCTCGAAGTTATTGACTATTTAGTCCCGCTTCTCTAACACTGTAGCTCATGTTTCAGACTGTAGCTAACACTTCAAACGCGTTTTTCTCAAAACCACTTTTTCAAAGTCCGTGTTCACTGCCATTTGAAAACTACATGACCGATTTATTTCAAACTTGGTACACACTTTCTACATATATAATACCTCCTTCCAACGGTTAGATTGAGATTTTTTTTTACATTAAGGGGGTTTTCCACGCCCAAAATGGCGGAATTTTTCGTGAAAAATAGCACTTTTCACTTTACATGACCACCAAAAATTTAGAAATGAAAAAAAAGATTATCAAAGACCATTGGGGGGAAGATTTGATGGTACTTTGACTAAATTTTAATGGTACTTAATTTAAGATAATTTCTAGCTGAGATACAGTGAACACCGCAAATCGTGTTTTTCCAAAGGCATTCTTGGAAAAGCTTTGTCACCGGCTTGTTTGTGGATATTTTCGCGTACAAATTTCACGGAATGTTCTTGAAATGACACTTAACAATGTACAAAAGGATTCAATAAATTTACTCCATCCATACAAATGAAAAAAATTCGCAAAGAAGTTTTTTTTCACGCTGAAACCGCTACCCTTCCCTTAAATTCCGTACGCACTTCTCTAGGTATTCTAATGTAGATTCACGAGAATTTTTGTTTTTTGTTCTAGGTAAAAAATTGTGGATGCTAAATGTCACGCCGCGGAGCGCTTAAAAAATAAGAAAAAAGAAAATACTAGTAGTCGGCCAGTTTGTACATCGAAAAAAAGGTCTAACAGCTTGATATTCATACTAAATAGATGTGTAATTAATTTTATGAGTGGATCACTTTTTCACGCGAAAAAAAATGGTTACATTCGCAGATGATTTTATACCCGTTACCGTGGCCTAAGGCCTAGAAGAAAAATTCTTCTAATTCGAGAGGAAGAGAGAGAGAGAGAGAGAGAGAGAGAGAGAGAGAGAGAGAGAGAGAGAGAGAGAGAGAGATGTGGTGTAAAATAAATTGGAAATATACAACTTACCCAAAAACTCCGACTGCCACAGCGGCCTCCCTCAGAGCCCTCTCTTGGTCCATTTCCACAAGAGATTCCGGCCTTATCGTGGCTGTATTCCTCGGCTGTCTCTCGTTCTGTACGGCTATCGAAATGAATAAATCGTCATTTGTTGACTCGTAAAGGATAACACATGATCCTCGACTGAACAAATTACCCATGATAAAAGATAATACAAAATTGATAGCAAAATGTTGTCTTCGTTTGCTCGAGCGATTCGTAGCAAGAAAAAAATAGTTTGGTAAATACGCATAAGTGGGGCACCACCCCAATTGCGACGAGAATATTTTTTTCGCCATGAAGTAGTTAATTTCGTTGCCGTAAGTAATATCATTACCCCCCCCCCCCCCCCTCGTCGGGGGAGGCTGACATTTTCGGTTAAGAGGGAATGATACCTTATCGCGGTCGGTATGGTAGAACGATTATAGATTCCTACGAATCTCTGAAACGGCTCTTCAGATCCCGTCGAAACTTTGCCAAACGACGTCAAATAGATAGATGAATGGCTCTCTTCTTCTCAAATTTTCTGATTTTGAAAAAAAGAATGTAGATTGGCTTATGATAACCCAATCTACATTTTTTTTCTCAAATTCGGAAAGTTTGAGGAGAAGACAGCCGTTCGTCTATCTATTTGACGTCGTTTGGCAAAGTTTCGACGGGATCTGAAGAGCCGTTTCAGAGATTCGTGGGAATCTATAATCGTTCTACCATACCGACCGCGATAAGGTATCATTCCCTCTTAATTCCAAAAGTTATGGGGTTTTGAAGTTCTCGACAAAGCGTGATAAAATGGGGCATTGGATTATAGAAAAATTGTGTTACCGTATGAAATGAAAGTGAACATTTATGGGGTGGAAAATCACTTTAAACAAGAGAAAAATATTAAATGAAAAGCCACAATTATTTATAAAGAAGTGCCAAAAGTTCTATGATAAAGAAAATGTGACGAGGGCGCAAATCATAGTTTGAAGGTGTTAAAAAATCACAGCGTCCTTTGAGGAGAAGTGAAGTGTCCCAAGTGTCGCAGATTGGCGACGATAAACGCAAATTATTTAAGGATGTTGAGTCCCAAATCGGAAATGATAATAAAATTCTGAAAATTTGGTATGTTTTTGTATGAAGTATTTCAGAGGTCGTGTAAAAATTTCACGACAATTAGGAAGCTCGTTATTGAACAATTAACATTCACAAATTAAATATTGTCTTATGGAAACTGATGTAATTTTGCAATAAGTTTTTTTTTGACCTCTCGATTTTGTCATATCTACAATATACTGAAAGCAACGGAAACAAAACGAAGTATAATGATACTATTTTTTTAAATTTCTTTTAAAAATTGTTCTTAACAAAATGTTAATTTTTTAATAACGAGCTTCCTAATCGTCGTGAAATTTTAACACGACCTCTTAAATACTTCATACAAAAACATACCAAATTTTCAGAATTTGCTTATCATTTTTTATTTCAACCCTTAAGGAGGTTGAAGTAATGATGATAGAATTCTAAAAATTCGGTATGTTTTTACTTGCAGTATTCAGGAGGTCGTGTAAAAATTTCATGACGATTAAGAAGCTATTTATTGAACAATTAACATTAACATGTTTCATAGGGACTCAACATCCTTAAGGGGTAAGGGCACTGTAAATTTTTTGAAAAATCGATTTTTTTTTATTGGCTTAAAAAATAGTTTAAACCCTCTAGAATAAGAAAAAAAAGGTCCTGTGCGAAAAAAAATTTGTTGTCCTTAGGAAATGAAGGTCGCCGCCAAGCGTGTCAAAACTTGCTCCGAAACGACTGCAATTATATCGGAGATGGCGATTCCAAAACTTTCAAAGGCATCGTGGATTCGAAGCCTTATGAAAATGTTGATGTTAAAAAAAAAGAGTGCATGATCACGTGCAAAAAAGAATGGGCACTCGATTGAGAAACTTAAAAAAAGGAACAAAAGGTCTCGGGGGAAGAGGAAAACTCACTGCCAAATTGATTGACGAACTAAGCATTTATTACGGCTTAGCAATCCGTCGAAATTCCGATTCCATCAAAAATATGAAAAATGAGATCTGGGCAACCCTTTTTCACAAAATGTCAACGGATGAAAAGCCTCAGCACGAAAAATGTTCGGAGAATTGGTGCAGTTGGAAGAAAGCGAAAGCAGAAAATGCCTTGGATGCGTATCATCACAATTAGCCAATGAGTGAGGAGGTTTATCAAGCCATCAAACCCATCTACATGGAATTGAGCCGGGACGAGTTGCTGGAGCGTTGCTTGGGGGCCTATACTCAAAACAATAACGAAAGTTTCAACGCTACCGTTTGGAGTTTGGCCCCCAAATCATCCTCAAGCGGAAAAACTGTACTAGATATTGCGACGGATATCGCTGTTTGCATATTCAATGGCGGCCTTACCAACGTCTTGCAAATATTCAAGATGTTGGAGGTGGAAATTGGTGTACAGTTATATAATTTCTGCATCGAAGCCGACGCCAAACGCATCACGCACGCGGAGACATCTCTGAGCGACGCGGCCAAAAGTGCGCGCGCGCTCCAAAAATCAACCAGGAAAGACGAAGAAGACGAAAATTTGGCTATCGAAGGACAAATGTATGGTGCTGGGATTGCAGACTAACGGTAAAAAATTTTTTTAACTTCTTTTTTTAATTTTTTCCAATAAAAAACTATTCGCAAAACTTTAAACGCGTTTTTCTCGAAACATGGTTTTTCAGAATGGCACGCAGCATAACTCGAACAATTTTCATTTTTTTTTACTTCAAATTTTAACCAGATGTGAACATTTACATTATCTTGAGAATGTCGATCGGAATTTTCAAGAACTTTATTTATTGATTTTTTATTAACAAAAAACTTGCCGTTTTTTTCGTCAAAAATCAATTTTTTTTTTCAAACGCACGCCAAATCCACAAAAATTGATACTTTTTAAAATCCGATCGACATTCTCTAGCTATAGCCCTCTAGATTAATGGTTTTTTTTTTTGTTCTAGATTCAAAAGTGCACCAGTGGTGCTGCGTGCCGCGGAGCCCTGGAAGCAAAACATGTCCCGGGAAGACAGCTGTGGAACCGCCATTTTGTTTTTTTTTTACTGTAAAAAAATTTTATAATAAAGTTTAATGTATGCCCGATAACACCATTAAAAGTTTTTTTTCAAATACCTTCAATTTCGGGAGCAAAAAATTAGTGAAAAAACCTTTTTTTTTGGGCCGTTACAGTGGCCTTACTCCTTAACGCGGCGTTGCTACATAAGATAGACAATAATAAAGGAAAAATCATCAAAAAGGTGCAATCTCAAACAATCTTTAAGAACTGATACTTGGTTTAGAAATGCACATTTGCCTCCGAAAAAACGTTTGGGTTTGTTTGGGTTTATGTTTGCCGTCCCCGCCGGGATATTAGTGGCGAGCGATTAAAGCAGTATATACTAAAAAAAATGTTGACATTTGGCTGGTGCCCCAATTATGCATAATTACCCATATCTTCGACAGGAATTAGATGTGCAAACGTATGCGTATAAACATTATTATATATCCATACGTACTAAAATCTTCTATATGTACATGAATATACGTGTAAGTATGTGGGTGCATAAAATGTATATGTGTGCGTATTTATTCGTACGTATAATTCCTGCCCGCCTCTTTTGTCTGTTTTCATATAAAGCAATCATGTCAGATGATGCCCAGGGGGCTGCGTTTGACAGGATGACTATAGCGGACTCGACTGACTTCATTCTCTCCCGGTCCAGAAAAATTGCATGCAATACCGGATGGACATATTCTCGTGTCTCTAGCAAGCTACGAATACAAAATATATGCTTGTATATTGACGAGGATTGCGTAACTTTCAGCTTTCATATCAGCCCCTCTTCACTTCGAACGAGGCTCGAATACGACTGTAATTGTTCATTATTACGGGGCCATGCTCGTTCATCGAGTGCACGATAGCAGTGTTTATTTTAGTTAAAAAAACGTACAATGGCCGGACTTCCTATAAATTCAGCCGGAATAAATACTAAGGGATGCGGAAATTGTCCGAATTTGTATACCTACACACGGGACAAAGCTTCGAACGAAATCCAAATAGGCAGAACGGAAATGTTCTCCCGAAGATCTGGTGTATACGATGGCTTTGAAAAAAAAACCGACCGAGCTCTCGATCGTGTCTGTGCAATGATAGGCGGCCAAAAGTTTGGGTACACTAGTCGAAATTTCTTACCGCACTTAAAGTTAGATAGCGGACTCAAAAATGACGATAATTGAATTTTCAAAGCGGCGTTTCAAAGAGGATACATTTACCTTTATTTTGCGTTTTTAGAAAGTTCTCTACGATTTTTTTTCGCTCCGTTACGCACTTTTGAACGTGACAATTTTTTTGGCTATTTTTTGGCCGTTGAAAATTAACTGCAAAGTTTGTGGAAAAAAAATCTCGGCTTTTTCCCTGCTGAACGTAAAAAGGATATCAAAACCGACATTTTTGTTTTTTAGAAAGTTCTCTACGATTTTTTTTCGCTCCGTTGCGCACTTTTGAACGTGAGCATTTTTTGGCTATCTTTTGGCTGTGGAAAATGAGCTGCAAAGTTTGTGGAAAAAAAATTTCTCGGTTTTTCCCATGCTGAACCCAAAAAGGATATCAAAACCAACATATTTGTTATTTTAGAAAATCTCGTACGATTTTTTTTCGCCCAGGTATTTCGTTTTCAGCTGAAGAAGACATGTTTTAGCAAAAACAGACATCATCGAAGAACTATAGGGTTGTAGAGGAAATGTCAAAGGGGTAAAAAGTTACATGGGTTCACACTGGAGGGTCAAGAATTTTTTCAGAATTTGTTTTGAGCATTTGTTTTTTACCATCTTTGGTTGGATCTTCGATGAGTGGAGAGGCTCCACTAGGGAATTATGGGGTCTAGGACAATATATTGAGAAATTAAATTTGTTTACATTTTTATTTTTAACTAACTACAATTTTTTAAATTTTTTAAACATTTTTCGGTGGAACTTGAAGAATCGTCGTGAGTTGGTTGTTGTGCCTCGAGAACTTTTGGATTTAAAACAAAATGTCAAAAAAAAAAAAGTTGTAATTTTTCATTTGAGATTCACTGACATTTTTCCAGATTTATTTTTCAAAACTTTTTTACTGTGATTTTTTTCTCAAGGAACGAGGTCCTTTTTTGTGCCTTTTTCACAAATCCAGCATCACACAACATTAAACTTTTGGACTTGCATATGAACGCAAAAAAAAAATAGTCGAAAAAGATTCTCCGAGGTCCAGCGAAATTTAAAAAATCTAAAAATTGTAGTTAATTAAAAATAAAAATGTAAACAAATTTCCTTTCTTAATATATTGTTCCAGACCCCATCATTCTCAAGTGGAGCCTCTCCTCTCATCGAAGATCCAATCAACAGTGGTAAAAAAAAATGTGCAACAAAAAACTAAAAATTCTAGCCCCTCCAGTGTGAACCCTTTCAACTTTTTACTCACTAGACAATAGGTTTGTTCGCGCTAGCTACACTTTCTACACTTTGACCAGATACAGTAATAGAAAGTCCACTGGAGGTGTAAGCAGTGTAGAAAAGTGTAGCTAAAACGAACAGACCCATTGCCTCTGAAACCCTATAGATCTTCGATGACGCCTTTTTTTGTCAAACACGTCTTTTTGTAGCTAAATTTACAATACTGGGTCGAAAAAAATCGTCCAAGAGTTTCTAAAAAACAAAAATATCGGTTTTGAAATTCTTTGAACGGCATACTTTAATTGGACGCTCACGTATAAATTATGAAAAGGCAGATGGATTGAAAGAAAATCTATTTTATAAGAGATTCACGATTTCGAGCGAGACATTCGTTCGAAATGTGGAGAAAAAAAATCCCCAACACTTGCTCAGAAACATAGCTGTTCTTTAAGGGGTTATATACAGTTGAAATTTTCGAAAAATCGTTTGAAATTTGTTTCTTGCAATGTACATATATTTAATTACACACACAGAAAATTTCTTGTCAATCCGGCGAATATTCTCGAAGTTACGCGCAAATTTGTAATGACGTGTCAGCCTATATGTAAAGTGCTTTTGAAACTGTAAACGCGTTTTTCTCAAAACTGTGTTTGTAAAGTCGGTGAGCAAGATTTCTCGGAAACGGCTGAACCGATCAGTCTCAAATTTTAACACAATCTTTTCAAGTATGTTTTTTAGTAATTGATCGAAGGTTTTTTCTCGCCGATAAATATTTTCCATTTCATAAACAATTTAAGGCCGAAATTTTTGTCAAAAGTCGAGTTTTTTTGAGCAGCCGCCATTTTGTCAAAAATTATTATTTTGCTTATTCCTTGGATCAATTACAAGATAATCCATTATATTGACGAAATATTTTTGGTTTTTTCACTTTAGATGATCCAGTCCAGAGATATCGTGCTCGCCGCAAGACGCCTTTTTTTAGAGGTGCTCCCGGAGATCAGCTATAGCGGCTTTCAAAATAATTATTTTTATAAATATTTTTTTTGTAAATATATTTAAAAGTTACCATAATATATGTACAAATTTTTACGTTAATAGATTTAAAGGTCTTCTCAAGAAAAACTCTTGAAAAATCGATCTTTTTGGGCCTCCTTGTAAATAACCCCTTAAGGGCTTACACCACTGTAATCGTCAAAAATTAAGCGATTTTTTTTTTGGCTGGGCGGCATGTAAGAGGATAATAATATTCAAGGATGTCATTAGTCATGTCTTTAAGTGAACAAAAAAAATTATATTAGAAAATGATCCAAAACGGTGACGCTGGAACCATTCTCACGAGGCATTTTGAATTTGAGACGCTCTGCGGCACGCAGTATACTTAGTATACTGGAGGAAATTTGGATGTGGAGAAAAATATAAAAAAATCCATTACCTTACAGGAGTATAGAGGGATTTACTAGAGAAATACCCACGGAATTTTGAAAATATTGATCCTTGTGTAATTGGCAAGCATTTAATGTAAAAACTCAATTTCCATTCTCAACTCAATTCAGGGCTGAGAAGTGATCTAAAAAAATCGTTTTAAAAAAAACTTGAATTTTTGGGTGGCTTAGGCGACCTCCAAATATTTGTTGACCTTTTTTTCCCTTAAGGATGACATGTTTCCCTATGAAACATGTTAATGTCAATTAGTCAATAAATAGCTTCTTAATCGTCATCAAATTTTCACACGACCTCCTGAATACTTCATATAAAAATATACCAAATTTTAAGAACTCTATCATTATTGCTTCAACCTCCTTAGGGGTTGCAATAAAAAATAATAAGGAAATTCTGAAAATTTGGTATGTTTGGTATGAAGTATTTAAGAGGTCGTGTTAAAATTTCAGGACGATTAGGAAGCTCGTTATTAAAAAATCAACATTTTGTTAACAACAATTTTTAAAAGGAATAAAAAAAATTTGTCAATAAACTTCGCTTTGTTTTCGTTCCTTTCAGTATACTACTCAGTAGATTCAGTATTACTCAGTATTTCACTATATTCAGTATATTCAGAATATTCAGTACACTCAGTATATTCAGTATACTCAGTATATTCAGTATACTCAGTATATTCAGTATATTCAGTATTTACTCAGTATTTCAGTATATTCAGTATATTCAGTAGATATTACAAAATTGAGATGTCAAAAAAAAACTTATTGCAAAGTTACATCAGTTTCCATAAGACAAGATTTAATTTGTGAATGTTAATTGTTCAATAACGAGCTTCCTAATTGTCGTGAAATTTTTACACGACCTCTGAAGTACTTCAGAGGTAAAATATTTTCAGAATTTTATTATCATTTGTGATTTGGGACTCAACATCCTTAAAGTAGATAATGGGATGGTGAGAAAAAGGAAAAAAATAGAGCTCATATTTTTGCCACCATAATATATATATAGACTTATACGAATATATAATTACATTTACTAATAACAGAAAATGAATGCATTGTCGAATATATCCATATTCTTTAGAAAATGTGCCGTGTTAATTTTTTCCTTTAAGTAAAAAACAATATCGATCGTATCGAATTTCGAAAAGAATAAAAAATACCACCGTTATAGACTGAGATTATTGCTCGCTAGTTTTCGTCAAGTTTTTAATCGCTGCACGTCGGAAGTCTTACAAGGAACATCACTGTGGTGTCCTCCTCGATTGTGCTGAAACTTTTTTATGCGGAAGAGTATCAAAAACTAAGAGACACGTATTTTTTTGTATCGGCGAAAAATCGGTTTTAAGGGGTGAAACGCATCCTCAAAAATGGGGATGTTTTTCGTTTTTCGTCGATAATGTTTTGACGGTACGAGATATAAAAAAATGTCCAATTGCAACAATGTTTATTTTTTCGTGTACTACACATTGGAAATTAGAACGATAACGTTATCGATGAAAAACGAAAAACACCCCTACTTTCGAGGGTGCGTTTCACCCCTTAAAACCGTTTTTTCGCCGATAAAAAAATATACATGTCTCTTAGTTTTTGATACTCTTGCACATAAAAAAGTTTCAAGCAAATCGGAGGAGGACACTAAACTGATGTTCCTTGTTAGTAAAAGCTCTTTAGTGCACCATGAGAAGGACAAAAAAATGAGTACAATGGTAACGCAATCTCCAGCAACAAAAAGGAAGCCAAGAAGGAGCACAGTTCGTTATATAATTTACGAGACTTTTAGACGTACCGCTTTTAGCCAAGGTCGAGTTATATTTAGTTTTTTTGTCGGTTTTTTGAACAATTTCTACCAGCCAGCCCTGCGGCGAATAATTTCGTAATAATATGAAACGTGACTGTCTCGCGTTTTAGCATCGTCTGTGGCCTGCTGAGCGGCTTAATGGGAGCCTCCTTCTGCTCCACCTACAACGTGCGTATACTCTGTGGGTGCACTGTATATAAACTGTACGCTGCTCTAACCACCCTCCGAACTTAACTTTTTTCTAGCCCTTTGGCTCAACGTCCTCGACTCGGTGTCTTTTCCCCCCGCATTGTTTTTTTTTCGTTCTTTAACCCCCTTCCCTCGCGGCCGGCAAAGAGATAAACGTCGGCGAGGCACACTCTCGCTCATTTGCATGGACTCGTCGCGACGGGTGGTCTCTTCACAGTTGAGTATGTAGGTGCACGACGAGAAGTAAAACTAAAAACGGTGTAGTGCCGACCGCGACCTCATCTCCCTCGTACATTAATGTATATACCTATATGCTCGGGAGATGGCCACTTTGTACTTTATTCTTCTCTAATAGCAGCCTGTCCTCGTTCTATTTTTCTCCCATCAAACGATCTTTCTCGAAACACGTCATAATTTTACATGTCTTGTAAGAAAAAAACTTGAAATAATTGAAAGAAAACTCGAAATAATTGAAAAAAACTCGAAATAATTGAGAAAACTCGAAACAATTAGAAAAAAGTCGAAATAATTGAAAAACACTCGAAACAATTGAACAAACTCTAAATAATTGAAAAAACTCTAAATAATTGAAGAAACTCGAAATAATTGAGAGAACTCGAAACAATTGAAAAAAAACTCTAAATAATTGAGAAAACTCGAAATAACTTCAAATAACTGACTTGTCATTTTTCTCATCTGCTTTTCTCATTTGAATCAGTTGCTACAATTTTTTTGGCCATTCCCGACACGAAATTTGGTGAAGCCAAAAATTTCTGCTTCGGAAACAAATAATGGCCAAAATTCCAAACGATTGACTGATCGTCTCCTCATTTGCTATGTTCATATGGTTTAGTTGGAACGATCTTTCGTCTACTTTCCAACAAAAGTGAGTGTTAGTTTTCTGTGGCTCGTTACGTCGAAAAAAAATACAAACTTAAGAGCACCTTACTGAAAAATATTTTGGACGGCTTAAAAAATCCATAACTTAAGGGAGGTTTCTACTTTGGTAGGTCAACTTTTTTTTTTATTTCGCTATGTCGGAGAGAGTTGTGAAAAAAAGGAAGGTGTACTCTATGGTTCTTGCATCGCAGATGAGGTGTACGTGTCAATTTTTTTATCTCATTCGCACACGAACTTCATTTTATCTTTGAATGTGTTTTTCTCGAACCTGAGTATTCCAAGTTTGCGGAAGTGCTCCTAGACGACCTAAATGAGCAATCGTTGTGAAATTTGGCAGGTACATGAGCAACAAGCGTCTTCATTATTTAAACTAGACTTATCCAAAAATAAAAATATTCAAACGCTTTTATTTAATGAACAAAAAAGTGCAAAAATGTTTATCATAAAACTAAGCTTTCCCTTCGATCGCTCCTTATTTTTTTTAATTTTCAATTCTTCTTGACTCTAGTTCGATTTTTTTGCTTCAGGTCACCTGTTCAGGACTTAGGACTTCCGCAAGCGAAGAATATCATCATCATCGTCATTCAGAATATCATCGTCAAACGTTAAAAAATATTATTATGTTCAATAAAGCACTCACAAGGACCATCCCTCAGGTGATACCCTTCGATTTTGTTAAAATTTGGATATGTTATAAAGCACCGAAAAGTAAGCAATACGTATTTTTGTTTATCGGCGGAAAAACGGTTTTAAGGGGTGAAACCACCCCTCGAAAATAGGGGTGTTTTTCGTTTTTCCTCGATAACGCTATCGTTCTCATATCCACTGTATAGTACAGGAAAAAATAAACATTGTTGCAATTGGAAATTTTTTAATATCTCGTACCGTTAAAACGTTATCGATGAAAACGAAAAACATCCCCATTTTTGAAGGTGCGTTTCACCCCTTAAAACCATTTTTCCGCCGATAAAAAAAATACGTATCGCTTACTTTTCGGTGCTTTATAACATATCCAAACTTCAACCATATCGAAGGGTGTCACCTAAGGGATGTCCCTTGTCAGTAGCCATACCAAATTTCAACGTTCTACATTTAATATTTTGCGCATAAAAAATTGGTAAAAACTCGAACATTTTTTGGTCCAACAAAGTAGAAACCTCTCTTAACGGGTAGAAACACTCTAGAATTTTCGGAAAAATTGATTTTTAAAAAATTGAAGAGAATTTCTTAGGAGATGTTTTGAACCATCTAGAATAAGGGGAAAAAGTTTGGTACCTATACAACAAAGGTCCGCAGGCCCGTGGGCACAATTTTTCAAAACGGCACGCAGCATAACTTCAACAATTTTCATTATTTTCACTTCAAATTTCGAGCACACCTTTAAAATAACATTCCGAAGAGAAATACGTACGGGATTGTCCATGAGTTAATTATAATAATAGTTATTAATAAATGATTGTCCTTTTTCATCAAAAATTCAGTTTTTACTTCAAAAGCTTGCCAATTACACAAAAATTCACCTTTTCTAAAATCCCCTACGAATTTCTTTAGCTATACTCATGAAAATTAATGGAACTTTTTCTATTTTTGTCCAAATTCAAATTTCGGTTAGGTGTACGACGTGCCGCGGAGCTTCTCAAATTCAACATGCTTTTTTTATCATCACATTTTTCAATATAATTGTTTTTTTCACTTAAAGATATAACTAATAACATCCTTGAATATTATTATCCTCCAACTTGTCCTTCCACTAAAAAAAATCGCGAAAAATCGTTTAAGGGTGTTTAAGAATATTGCCCGTACATTCCTTACCAAAAGTGAGTTTAAAAAATCAAGTTTACCGGAGATTTTCCAATCAAATTTTTATTTAAGCAATTTATTAATAAATTTTTGACGTTCTTATTATTCAAAACCAATGTTCTTAGCATTCTTGATTTTTTCCGATTTTAATGTTATCGCAAAGTACTCAAAATTCTCATCGAAACTCACTTTTGGTAGGGAATGTACGGCCAATGCATCCATAATTTTCGATGTTTACAGTGGTGCAAGCCATAGTTTCTCTCAACGTTGATATTTCCAAAAGGACGATCAAGTAACAATAATTTTCCGTCGACGACTTCCGTCTTTCAAGTATGCGTAACGTTGACTGGTTTAAGGGGGTACGATCACTTCCACGGGGTCAAAAGAGAGTCTAAATTTATTTTACCCACGGCTGCTCTGATTGATGTTTACTTATGTTGATTATTCGGATTATCGATTATAGCGTACCAAATGTTGTGGCAAATGATGAATTTATTGCACGTGAACGAATAAAAACTGAAAAATTAGATTGTCAACGACTCCGTAGTAATCTTCGTAATAATAATATTAACATATCCACCATAAAAAGGGACTAAAAAGATTAAAAAAATCGGCCGGAAACCTATTAAAAATAGGCTTGAATTACCTCAGCGGAATTAACACGATCGGCAGAATATAAAGATACATATTATTGATACGTGATAAATGATAAAACTCCATAAATTGTTGTTTGCACATTTTGTGGCGGCTTCCATTCAAATTAATTTCAAAACAAAGCTGGGTTATGTTCGCCAAACGCATCAGCTGTTACTCGCGACGTTGCTAAGTCTGTGGGTGCTATTTCGTCGTTCTGACCACTTCCAACCGGAAATTGAAACTTTCTTGTAATGTAGTGCTGTAACTACACGGTGAAGATTGATTTTCTTTTTTTTGATAATATCTATTATATCTAATCTATCGAATTTCAGTTTTCCAACGGGTTTGGCTGGATACGTGAGCACGGCACTTCCGGTTGACCGTCTCCATAAGACGACGTGCTTCGGTAACTCAAAGTGCTCGAATTTGCAGTTTTATTGCGAAAAAACTAAACGGTCAAAATGGCTCAAATTTTGGCAATATGTGTATTCGTCAAAATCATATAAAAATTTCACATCTGAAAGTTGGATTCGTAGCAATGATCGTACCTCCTTAAAAAATTGGCGAAAAAACATCGAACAAACAGAAGCGCGTTACGCGGACGATTAAACAGACTACGTGAATTACGTACTTCGTATATTTGTCAGGGCGCGCGGGCGCGAGCGGTTTCGATACACAAACTCCCCCAATTCTGCATACATTTATTTCCTCCAATTAACCCTTCGGGCGTTTCTCGTGGCACGCGACCGTCGCTAACGACCGCAGAGTGTTTACGGAGCGAGAGAAGATTTGCTCTTGCTTGGGGGATTGCTTTGGCACGTGGAAAACCATGAGGATCGAAACAAGTCTGAGAGATAAAGCTTTTGAGGTATACGGGTTGAAACACACGTTGATTGATCCCGTACTGACGCCAGTACCACGGATGAATTACGTTTACACGTGTATGGACACTGGGCTTCACGTGTCAATTTTAAATATACGCAAGCTAGGCCCCTACATTCCCCTCCTGCGCGTCAACATTTTTTCCAAGCTAAACCGGAAGTCGGATAAAATATTTTGGAAGCCCTGGAAGTCGCGTAAGTTTATATCGAAGTTCAGCCGAAAGTTCGACTTCTCCTTCTATGAATCTCAAACCTTCGAAGTATCAAAATTTACTTCATAAAAAATGCATATTCATTGAAAAACATCAGGGGGTCAAAGTCGTTCAAGTTCATTCAAGGGCACCTATTAAACACCTATCAAAATGAAATACAAATCTAAATATCTCGGGTCACTCTCTCACATATCTCGGAACCCAAATAGTTGGTAGTGATCCGAGATATTCAGATTTGTATCATCGATACTGACCTTGAATAACCTTGAACGACATTGATCCCCTAATGTTTTTTATGGGGCTTGAGGTGCTTCACAAGATGGTTGAAAAAAAGGTACCGTTCCATTTAAAAAAGTGAGGATGACCTTGTCTGTGCGTCAGCGCCTCCACCGAAATAAAGAAAATTGGTCGCATTTGATGGCCCCCTTTACACCATATAACTTTTGTCTGGGACGTTTTTATGTGACGTCGATAATTACCGAATTATTTCGGGTGGCAGAGGTAAGAGGGACACCCTGTATAGAGACTTTATTTTAATTATTATAAGTGAAAGATCATTCTTTGATTCATCTGGAAGTCAGGATGGTCTGATTGAACTCCGTCGAATGAATCAGTCCGGTTGAGAGAGTCAGACAAATCTGTTACGCTTGAGTCGTTGCATGTATTGTTATACTGTTACTTACGATAACAATTTTAGTTTCTTTTCCTCCTAAAAGCCGATAAACCCATTCCCAAATTACTTTTGTTGATATATAGAGGACAAGAAAAATGAAATAAAATTAAAGTCGCCGTTGTACTATAAATATTAACAGTTTACCGTGCTAATATGATCACATTTATTGTAATTATATCCTCCATTATACCAGCATATGATTTTCGTCACCATCATAATTTATTCTTTATGATAGCATTGTCGGTCGTCGATTATTGTTGTTGAAGAAAGTAATACGATAATGAAACGGTACATACAATTACAATAAATTTAATCATATTATTATATTCAATTATTAATATCTTTGATGACGCAAGAAGTATTATGTAATAATAGGTCGGGATTTGATATTCGAGAAATGTCAATGTTTTGCTCAGGAAAAGATTTAGTGAAATTCCTGGTTTATTTCATGAAAGGGCCCGGTTGGGTAAATCGGACGAGGCAAGCCAGGCCTGGATCATACGTGAAGTCGAGAATGCCCGATCACATGTCTGCTATGGTTCGCGATACCACACCGAGCGTAATTCCTGAAGGATAAGGCGACCGTAGCACTCGTGCACCGAAAAAGTGGCCGAAACTTTCTCGTACGCGGTCTCTCCCCTCAATATATCGTTACGGCGATAGAAAAGAATCGCTAACAAATGTCTATCCATGTATACCTACATAGCGCACACAGATCACTGCGCCCACATAAATCTAACATTCGAGATCGTAGTAGCAGTTCTCGTAATTTCGTTTTTTTTTGCTTGTCTCTCGAACGAGGGGGAGGATCCGATCCAATCTTATATACGACATCAAGTTTGGCAATAAGAAAGTTCGGAGCTTTGCCTCTCGCCGTCCACGCGCGCGCGCGCGCGCACGCACGCACACACACACACACACACACACACACACACACACACACACACACACACACACACACACACACACACACACACACACACACACACACACACACACACACACACACACACACACACACACACACACACACACACACACACACACACACACACACACACACACACACACACACACACACACACACACGCACGCACGCACGCACGCACGCACGCACGCACACGCACACGCACGCACGCGCGCACACACACACACACACACACACACACACACACACACACACACACACACACACACACACACACACACACACACACACACACACACACACACACACACACACACACACGCACGCACACGCACGCACGCACACACACGCACGCACACACACGCACGCGCACACACACACACACACACACACACACACACACACACACACACACACACACACACACACACACACACACACACACACACACACACACACACACACACACACACACACACGCACGCACGCACGCACACACACGCACGCACGCACACACATCTAAAGGAGGCACAAGAAAAACGTAGGGTAAGGGGAGATGAGCATAAAAAGAAAGTGAGAGAGAAAACGGTATAGTATCTTTCTCAGTAGTCCCCCAGGTGCAGTTCTCAAAGCCCGCGAAAGTATTAAGAGTTGAATCGCGAAGAGAAGAAACGAGACTGGGGCGAAACAACCTCTGCCCTCTTCGTCGTTACTTCGGCTGCCTACTTCTCGTTTCACTATATATGTACACAAACACACGCACACAGGCGCACACTTAGACGTATCGTATCGTCATTTTCTTCGGCGGCTGGGACCTTCTACCCAGTTATTTATGTCGCGAAAGATCTCTTTCTCTGCTCCGCAACACCCACGCCTGCATCTTCCTCCGCGTGTAATACAGATTCCCGCTTTTGCGAGCAAAAAGTTTCGTCCAATATTTCGGGAGTGAGAAAAATCCTGATTGATTCATGTGCGTAAGTTTATTGTGACTATTTTGTAGTTATTTGCGGTGAAGCTTTCGCGTTGGAGGTTTTGAGCCGATGAAATGGTTTTTGGTCCGATATTTGGAAGATCAGATGGAAAGGATTTTTTTTCTATCGATATACACAGATACATAGGAGCCAGGAGCGTTTTTTAAAAATATTTTGAACGATATGGCGTTGTGACGTCTATTCGTATTAGGGAATCCGGTTTTATGTATGAATACGTATAGAAGTATATACGTATAGAAGTATAATACGTATAGATGAATACGCATGAATACGTATGAGAACCACCGATGAAACTCACCGTCCTTGTTCATGCCCATCTGCATACATTTCTTGAGCCTGCAAGCCTGACACTGATTCCTGTGTGCCTTGTCGACCACGCAACGTCCGGTACCGGCTTGGCATCTGAATCCCAATGAAACAGAACGTGCATCGGTCAGAACAATTAGAAGCTGGCGTGATCAAAATGTACAAATTTGTCGTTAGTATAGACCAGTTTACGTGAGTATTGAGGTAACTGACACACCTCAGGTGCAGAAATGTGACCGGACATACCCTGCTTTGTGTCAGACCCAGACCAGACTTCGCTTGTCTGACTTACCTGACCGGGCCCTCCCATGGAACATACCACCAAAATCGTAAAATCGCTTTGTACGACTTACCCTCTATGTTTAGAAATTACAATCTTCTGGCTGCTATACATTGCAAGTGAGTACATCTTTACGTAATGTCTAACCAGTTGGAACATTGACATGTCCTAAAAGCAGAAGAACTGTGTGAGGCTGCTTTGCTTTTATCCCATCAAAAACATGTATATATAATTGATTGGGATGAAACTAATACATCTGTTGTAATTCTATTCACCATTAAAATCATTCATTTCATCAATAATAATCGACAATGATAAACACCGTCATCATAAATACCGGGATTATAGTGACTAACGATTATGAGCATACCGAATAACCAAATTATTTAACGAGACACAAAAGTAAAGCAGTTCATTCGTAGTTTTTGAACGCTTTGTCACCTTGTTAGTACATCTCAACGACCTAACCGGGAAGATATCACCTGAATGTATTTCACCAACAATCCGCTAGGTGGCTTCAAGCAAAGAGCTTGGCGTTATCAAGGTACCTTAGTATAACAATGAGACCTCGATCCGCTGCTGTACAACCTATAAAAGTGCTCTGTTACAGCGCGCATTGATGCTTATGGCTTTTTGATACCTGTAAAATCAGAAGTATGAGTACGACATTTTTTTTTTTCGAGAATTCAGCTAGTCAATGTACAATCAATTTCCTCGTAATTTCCCGGTAGATTTTCTGATCAGCTTCCATTCTGTTCCTGACGAGGAAGCGGCTGGCGTGGACCTGGTCTAAGGCCTGTTACATGACGAGCTTGATCCACGCGGGAAGGCCGGACCATTTCCTAACATTATTCTGGGCAAGCAGATAATGGGCCTTTTACCAACTTGAATTTCTGCACGGGAAGAGATGGCTGTTTTCATTTTGTACCCATTTATTGCCCGAACGGACCGATATTTCGGACAGAGCGAAAGTTACGTTCTGTGGAATAATGAGACTTCTCATTCGCCTAAACCGCGACCGGATTCGAGGTGTTTGGTCTCAAGGTGTTTGGTCTCAATTCGAGGTGTTTGAGATCAACGCTCATTCGGTAAACCAAAATCTGCAATCAACCGTTTTTGCAGTTTATTATCAATATCGTTAAAAGGGTTTTAGGTTCGAAACTCGCATCAAATGATGCTACGATCAAGCTTTCCTACTCCGTGAAAAGGAAATAGCCATTACAAAGTAGTTTAATCTAAGGTTACCAATGGAGGCGAGAAATAAAGGACCGCCCTTTACCTTAAAACTGAGATCGGCAGAATTTTGTTTGGGTTCTTATTCTCGGCACCCGTGACGCGCCAACGTCGTTTGGGGTTAGGTTCGCTAATCGCCTAAGAGTCTTACGCTTGCTCTCCCATATTCGCGCACACAGTCTTCTACTTTTTATCCTTCATCGTACGTCCTCACCTCCCTAAGGTAACCTCGTGTTAGCGATTTGTCGAGAGTGCGATTAGTGTCTCTTTCATTTAGCGACAAGCTGCATAGATGTGCGCGTCCTAAAAAGAGTACCTTGACCCTAATAGACACGGACAAAACGGACTTTCGTCTCGTTCGAACGATTTTAACTAACGTCACTTTAAAGTGAAAAGAGGTGGAGGGCGGGGAGTAAAGAGTTTGCGGGGCTGAGCGAGAGGGAGAGAGAGAGAGAGAGAGAGAGAGAGAGAGAGAGAGAGAGAGAGAGAGAGAGAGAGAGAGAGAGATCGGAGACAGAAAGTGCGAAAAGGATGAGTGAAAAGGGTCGAGGACGAGTTAGAATTCCCTGGCTACGTGTGCAGCAGTCAATGCGTCTCTATCTTGTCCCGGGGCAGTACTGGGGTTGCGGGAACAACGTTGGTCACCAGGCTACGGTGTAAACTTCATGTAGTCTTCCCTGCACGTATTAATTTACGCCTATACCCGAAGATCGAATGCTGGAATACAAAAGGGCTTGCAGGGTCGGACTCGAAGCATCAAATTCGGTCAATCGCGAGTCCTTCCGTTCACCAGCAGGGCACTAACATATATGCACACACACCCACACACACACACACCCACACCCAGCATATACCCATAGTCGAATACAAAAGGGCGAACTGCACGGAGATTTACACGTGTATATAGATCGGTATGTGAACGAGGGTAGTCGAGGGGTGAGTGAATGAGGGCGCGAGTGGTGCGTGCCGTCATGGCCCCGGCAGGGGTCGGACAAATTGATTTGCGTTCACACCCCAGCGAAGCCACCCGCGGCCACCAGAAGCGACACAGCCAAAACCTCCCTTCCTCTCTACCCCCCCCCCCTCCCTCCGCCCTTCCCTTCATCCCTTTACTCCTCTCGCAGCATTCACCCTTCAGAACCACATCATACATTTATTTACCCATCTCGCAACGAATTTTCTCCCGGTTTGTGTTTGTGTGCGTGTGCGCATATACACACACGTACGTGTGTCCACGGACTATATTTTCATATACACACACACACACACACACATATATATATATATATATGATATGTGGGTGTGTGTGTGTGTGTGAGTATGCACATCTAACCGGAGCTCGAAAAGGGCATTGTTTGCTTTATCGAATTACGTATTTCATAACTGAAAACATGTGGCCACGGTTATTGCGGTTCATCTTGAACGTTACGCGATACTGGCATTATCGTGAATTGGGTACTATGAAACGTCGAATTACTCTGATGTAATGTATAATTATTAAGGGGGCTGAGGGGTGAGCCACAATTCAACATTAAATTTAAAAAAATCTATGTTAATTTCTAGACTTTGCTGAGTGTTTACGAATGTTTTGAATTTTTTTCACCACAAAACACCAGAGATAAAGCATAGTTTAATGCATGTAATTTGACGGGCAGTTAAATGGGAAAAACGTTCACGTTACGGGTAATGTAACTTTGTTTGGCGATTTAGCGCCAAGATAGACCGTTTCTAACAACGGATTAACGCAAACTAGATCTTTGTGAAGATTTAGAAAAAAAACCGTATCTTGCCCATCGTAAGCCATATAGATATAATATTCATAAACATATATATTAATTAATGTTAATAATAAACAATCTCGCCGGCATAAAAATAAATAGGCATAATTAAAAATTACTCAAAATTTCACACTGAGTTGTATTAACATTTGCTGACGCACTTTTTTCGTAATAATCACTCATAATGTTATACTTCCTCAAGTTGGTAGTAAGACAAACGTTTTTTTTTATTTACGTAATAAAAATATAAAAATGGACAGTCTTGATCTTTAATTATATATTTTATGAAAAGTTAGCATCTACAGGAGAAATCTTAAATTATCTTAATATCTATAGAATAAATAATAAATTAATGAATGTCAATAATAAACTATCTTGTGACATAAATATAAATACGCATAATTATATATTACTCAAAATTTTGTAAACATTCGCTAACGCAGCTTATTCGTAATAATCATTCATAATGTTATACTGTTTCAAGTTGGTAGTAACGTAAAAGTTTTTTTTTCTCATTTACGTTATAAAAATATTAAAATGGATAGTTTTGCTCTTCAATGATATATTTTACGTAAAATTAGCACCTACAGAATAAGTCTATACGTATGCATTTGTGTGCTGTTCATTGTAAACAAAAAACCATAATCCGTCATTTAGCTCAACTGGACCGCCCCAAGGTCCTTGATATTGCAATGATTGTCGCCGCCCGGAATCGCCCGCTGGAACCGAAATTATCGTACATCCGAACGCCCCTGAAACTCATTGTTATCACTGCGTAATTTCAATGCTCCCTTCAGAAACATTGAGGGCTTTTGCGTCATTCATATCTATGTTAATCGTTTCTCCGTGTTTGGAGCTATTATTTTTGCACGGTTCTCTTGTTTCGCGGTACCGCTTCGAAGATGGACGGATCTTACGCAATGTTCGGTATTGTCCGCAGACCCGTGCAAAAAGTGTATTACGCAATGCGATTTTTTTGTCCTCGTTTATTTTGAGCGGCCCAACAATCGATAATGTCGCCGAGAATTGTTTCTTTGTTCCAGCCCATGAGAAAAAATCCGGTCGAACTTTGGGTGTCGATGTATGGCGAGGCGTTGGAAAAAAAATTGCATACTCAAGGGGGTGGAAGCTGGAGAGCGATGTGCCGTCCGTAATCCGGGCGGGATTTCGTGGGCGACGCATCTGTCGCATCCTCAAAGTCGCACTCATTTAGTATACGACGAAACGAAACTCGGTACAGGCTGGGTGATCGAGGCCCAGGCTCTTTTCCCGTATACATAGGTGTGTGTGTTTGTGTGTGTGTGCGCGTGCGTGCGTGCGTGCGTGCGTGTGTGTGTGTGTGTGTGTGTGTGTGTGTGTGTGTGTGTGTGTGTGTGTGTGTGTGTGTGTGTGCATCAATGTATATACCCTTGTCGACCTCTTGTTGAGTCCGGGCAAGCGACAAAACTCACCCCACCGGTATAATTGGTTATCTGTGCGGAGGCTCTTCAGTCTTTACCGCATTAGGACCATCTGACAGAAATTTATATCCGTTCGTAGGACGAATACCGGGAGGCGATTCTTTTTTTAATTCGATGACTGCGGGATTCGTGACTTTGCCATCAAAGTGTGACCCTCGCTATAGGTGAGAAAATTCCAGTTGAGTCAAGTAGCCTCTGATTGCCATTTCGCCAATCAATTTCCCGGCTATAATTGATGGGAAAGCTTCAGCTTTGTCCTGGGTAGAAATTTGAGCGGGGAAAACGTACTGCTCGTTATCAGGCTTCCCTGGATGCTATCAGGCCATGGTCAGGCTCTCAGCGTAGATCAGGCTCCCCATGTAACAGGTCTTACAGGCCATGATCCGTCGTTCCCTTTTTCGGGTACTGATTAGGAACTGGACAGGGAGATGACTACTGGACTACTGGAAGGGCTTTAGGCGATCTACCCAAGTCAAATAGTCAGTATTAGGTGGTACTGATGCTTATTATTTCATAAGTAACGCAAATTCATAAGCGCAAGTGCATGATGTAAGCATACCACTTCTGGACGCGGTACAACAACAGCTCTGCAGAAATGTGACCAGGCATTTCCTACTTTGTGTCCGACCCTGACCAGACTTGCCTTGTCTGATTTACCTGACCGTGTCCTCCCATGGACCTAACCGGGAAGATCGCAAAATCGTTTTTTACGGCTTGCCCTCTGTGTTTGGAAATTACAATCTTCTGGCCGAGTACATGGCAAGCAAATGCATCTTCACGTAATGTCTACCCGGCCGGAATATTGAAGTCTGCTTAAAAGTGGAGCCTGTCTTTACGAACTAAAGAAAAGCTACTTTGCTTTTCACCTCATCAAAGATATTTATAATTGATTGGGATGAAAGTAATGCATCTGTTGTAATTCTATTCATCATTATAAGCGTTCATTTTATTAATGATAATCGACGAGGATAACAATTTGCATCATAAATATCGGGATTGCGATAATGATTCGAGCATATAGAATAGCCCAATTATTGTATGAGGAGTATGAGGCAAAGAAGTAAAGCAGGTCATTCGTGGTTTTTGGACGCCTTCTCGCCATGTTGGGAAATATCAATGTTCTGGCTGGAAATAGTAAAAGAAAACTGTGAAGTCGACAGCTCGATGCGATATTAATTAGGGAAAGAATGGTTGAGTAAGAATGATGAACCTTTACGCAGTTGCAAAACGCCATCTATTTATCAAATCCACGCCTAGATCCCCTTCGGACTCGCGGGGTCAATATACAGTTTGCTCGTATCGTCTGATCCGGGACCTGCCGCGATTTGGGGCTACCCAATGATCCGTTTGTACGTGTGTGTGTAAGTGCGCGTGTGTACATGTTTAAACGCACTTTTGTGTACCAAACAATACGTCAGTGTAGCGGACGATCGTCTCCTCGTGTTATATCGCTCCGGGGACGTGGCTAAAAGTCCGTGAGTGGCGGCCAGACTGATTTTGGGGTTGAGAGGGATTCGATGGAGATGGATCGTCACTCCCAAGGGATCCTAATAGTTTCTCCAACGAGAGACATGAGGCTCTTGTGTATGAAGCAGGCTTGGTTGTCTGCTGTGGGACCCGGCGCTAGGACAGAAGTGTTCTTTCTCACTCTCCCTCTACTACTCAGGATTTTAGGTGCGTGATGTTGCAAAATTTGTAAAGGCAGAGATTCATCCCGACTCAAGAGTTGCACAAGTGATTTCACCGTCCCGGTTATGACGCAAGAACGGTTTTGCCAAAGATGTGATCGCTGTTGTTGGGGACATTGGATTGTTTGTTTAGAACCGTTCTTCCAGTTAAGGCAGTCGTCTGGTGTACAGGGTCGAAAAATCGATTTTTTTCCTTTAACCAATGGCTTAACTATTAGAGAACATGTTCCTTTGCACTTTTTTGTTCAAGCTTGAAAATCAATATGGTTTCACGTTTTTTTAAATAGTTTTTTTCGTTCATCGACAATAAAAATATATGTTAATTAAAAAAAAATAGTTCCAGACAAGAATTATGCACACCATCTTGCCCGCCAGTTCGAGACTTCAGCGGCGAGGCGCTTCTATGATCAATATAATCCGCCATTTTGCGACAATCAGTTAATGAAAAAAAAATATCATACTCTTCGAATGTGTGTTAAAGTACAATAAAATTTTTAAGAAGGTCCGTTGGTCGTTTCCTTGTTTAAAAAAAATCACCTTTCTTTGGGACGCCAGACGACTGCCTTAACGGGGTATCCCTATCTGGAAGCCCAATTCGAAGGGTCAGAATGATGATTTTATTCCCATTCACACATTGGTTGGAATAAATTGATTTTTTGCCAGTATGTTGCACGCATGTTTGCGGTTACAATATAATTTTTTCGTAAGAAGATCTTTCAAAGTGTTCGTAGTGCTGCAGTTGGCGTTGCAGTCCTCCAGTGGCGAGGCCCGAAACGGCGGTATCTCTATCAGGCTCAAATGTAATTTGAAACGAAAACAACAAACGGTAAATGTCTATAATCGGGGCTCCTGACCAAAAACGTCGACAACATTTTTTTGCCATGAGCAGCTTCAATTGGTCTCCACTATTGATATTTCGTCGGCGGGGGCTAACAATTTTTATTAATTTGATAAATTTTGAGTTTTTGTGAATTGGGAAAACATGCGACGAAATTGCGGAATTTAAACACTTCGACGTGAATATTGAGGTCAGGGGTAGGGCGCACACACACATACACACACACACACACACGCGCGCGCGCGCGCGCACGCACGCACGCATCCATGACAAAAAACCCAAACAAACCCAAACACAATTTTTTTTAAAAGCAAAGAAGTCTCTAAGCGTTAAAATAAGGGTGGAAATTGTTTTCCGCCGAGCTGTATAATCATAAGAAAGTACCCTGAATAATATCAGCTCGGTGAAAAAATGTTTAACCGCTAATTTTTGTTTGGGGTCGTTTGGGACTGTTTGAGGTTTTTTTGGGTTGTTTGGGTTTGTTGGGCTTGTTTGTTTAAGGCTTTTGGTGGTTGTTTGAGCTTGTTTGGGTTTGTTTGAGGTTTTTAAGGTTTGTTTGGGTTTGTTTGAACCCTTGAAGGAAATTAGCCTGATTCTAGCAGGAGCCCCACTTCCGAATATTTACCACGATTTTTTTAAGTTTCCAGGGAGAAATCCCCTTAATTTAATTTCGATTGGTTATTTTTTTCACGATGTATTGTTAGGCGGTTGGTTTGTCGGGGCATTAATAATTGTTATATTCCGAAGGAGGAGGGGGCTCGCCACGAATTATACGGACACTTGGTATTGTTGGCAAGTATTAAGGATGAGTCCACTCGAACTGGGCCACATGGCACCGAGCAGTAGCATCGTCCTTAAGCCCCCAAATCCCGCACCACCGAGCGTCGCATACACATTCAAATGATTTCTCCACCAAGCACACACACACACACACACACACACACACACACACATACACACACTGCTCTATGAGCTATGTAGATATAACTTTCAACGCTTCTCCATTAGGCACACCCAAATGGACATCACTCGCGGACGATACTCGTGCCTCGCGTTCGAGTACGTACCAAGGGTGTACGTGTGTGCGTGGGGTCGTAAGGATCGAGTGGTTGTCCCGGCGGGTCTACTTGACGAAATCTCCTGTACTGTTCAAATGTTTGTTCAATTATATTTATCCTCATTGCGTTTGTATACGCGACAGATTTTTCTTTTCGAGGTATCAATTTCGCGATCGCAATTGGGACAAGTTCTTTTCGATTTCGAACCTTTGCAAGGGGCCGAGGACTTTCCTTGCGGAGGTTTCTTCACAGCCTAGGATAAAAATCAACGATCGAAGGATTTTTAACTGGGGCGCGATGAACTGCAACGTGATGAGACGTAGACATTATCGTCGTATGAACAATTGGGAATGAGATAGGGCGATTGTGATGTATGAATGAACGACATGGCTTGCTTCAATTAAGGGGCTTCTCACTTTAGACGCTTAAAAAGGCTGTTTTCATGATTTTTTTTTGATAGGTTCATATTATAGATATTGATATAAAAGTTGTTACACTTAATAAATACACTTTCGAAAAACGTAATTAAAAAAAAATGTATTTATGTAACCCAAACAAACTTTAAACGCGTTTTTCTCGGAACAACGTTTTTCGACGGCTTGTTGATAAAATCTTCGAAACTACTGAACCGATTCTTATGAAATTTTAACCACATATTTTTTACAACTATAGCTATAAACATTATGGTGACTGTGCACGTTCGATTAGAATAGTTTATAAGTGGTTTCAAAATTTTCGGAGTGGCCATATGGGCACAAGCGACGCTGAACGTTCTGGACGCCCTGTTGAGGTCACTACTCCAGAAATCATTGATAAAATTCATGATATGGTGATGGATGACGGGATAATGAAAGTGCGTGAGATTGCTAGTGCTGTGGGCATCTCGAATGAACGGGTACATAACATTTTGCACCAACATTTGGACATGAAAAAGCTATCCGCAAGATGGGTGCCGCGATTGCTCACGATTGACCAAAAATGAAATCGTGTCAAGTGTTGCAAGGACGGTTTCCAGCTGTTCCAAAGGAATCCGCAGGACTGTAAGCGTCGTTTCGTCACTGTGGATGAAACATGGATACATCACTACACTCCTGAGACCAAAGGACAATCTAAACAATGGGTTGGCAAGGGGTAATCAGCACCAAAAAAGGCGAAGACCGTTCCCTCGGCCGGGAAGGTTATGGCGACTGTCTTTTGGGATTCGCAAGGAATAATCCTCATCGACTATCTGGAAAAGGCTAAAACTATTACAGGCGCATATTATTCATCGTTATTGGACCGTTTGAAAACCGAGCTGCAAGAAAAACATCCATGATTGGCCCACAAAAAAGTCGTTTTCCATCACGGCAACGCACCAGCTCACGCCTCAGCAGTTGTGGCCGCAAAATTAATGGAAATAGGGTTCCAACTCGTTTCACACCCCCCTATTCTCCAGATTTGGCTCCATCGGACTATTATTTGTTCCCCAATATGAAGAAATGGCTGGCGGGAAAAAGATTTTATTCAAACGAGGAGGTGATTGCAGAAACGAATGGCTATTTTGCAGGCTTAGACAAATCCTATTATACAGAAGGGATCAACAAACTAGAGCAGCGTTGGATGAAGTGTATAAGCCTAAAAGGAGACTATGTTGAAAAATGAAAAAGGTTTATCCCAAAAAATTAAGTAGTTCACATTTTTGCACGGACTTATCGAACTACCCTCGTACAGTGGTGGCTGCACCTGCGGTGCTCCTGCCAAAAAAAAATTGGACAAAATATGCTTTTTTTTTTACTTCGAAACGGACGTAACGTCAACCAAACGTTTACCATCGGTTTCCAAATGTAAATTCAAAGGTTCACCTGTAGATGAGCTTTCGGCGAACGCTCCTCTTGAAGAAACCACTGCAACCGTTGCAGGCCAAAATTCCATAATGCTTTCCCGAGCTCGTGTCACCGCAAACGACGCATATGAGTCCTAAACTTCTGGGTGGCTTGCTGCCGTGTTGGGACTGCTGCTGTTGCTGATGATGATGGTGTTGCTGTTGTTGTTGTTGTTGTTGTTGCTGCTGATGATGATGATGCTGTTGCTGAACTGCTTGGCCCAGCAAATGGGTATGCCCGTTGCCCAGAGCGGTCAAATATGGCGAGCGGGCCAGGGGAAAGTCAGTGGGCATCCCGCGACACAGCGGTACAGGGCACTCCTGGACCGATCTCGATGCGTAAGGATCGTGTTGACTCGAAGCCGATCCTGACGCACCCAGAGGACTGTAACGTTCCGGCAGGCCTGGCGAAATAACGCTTGATTCACCCGAATCTGAAATCATGCCATCAATTTTTATTTTCTCAAATGAATCGAAATGAAATCGAAAAACTAAAAATTCACATGACATTTGTTTTAATGACATTTGAGCCAGTACTGGGATGGGTGACCGCTCAGTCACCGTCTTGCAGTCGACAGTTAAGGGGTTACGTGGGTTTGAAAAATTCATCAAATCCATTTTTTTAGAATTTTATTATCTGATAGTACAATATGTCTAGAATATTCTCCCAAAGTTTTAAGTCAATCGCAGTAAAAGTCTAGGAGGGAGAGGCTTTGGGAATTCCTCCCGATGGAAAAGACCGGCCGCAGGCATACTGCCTTTTTCTCAAAACACTATTTTTGACGTTTGAGGACACGATTTCTCACAAACTAATGCACCGACCTTATGGAAATCTTGCACACTTCTTCAAAATAGCCTTGACTAGTGATTGAACGAAGGTTTTCTTTTCGATTACAACTAATTTTACAAGGCTACACAGAGAGAAATGTATAGTAACCTCAACCATATTTCAACCATATTTTATATTACCCTGAGGGGACAATAATATTTTATAGTCATGGTTACTGCCGAAAATATAGTACTGCTTATGATATTTTAGCAGTTGCGTTAACTATGGTCGTATGTTAACCGCAACCTACAATAGTGGTTTTTACCACATTGAATGGCATGACTACTAAATGGAATATGATATTTCATAAATTCGAAATTTTTCAATTGAGAGTACTATCTGTATGATTGTTTATCATGATTTGTTATTCCCTGACCTCCTGAAATGATTCCTATTGAAGAAAATATTTAACCTACATGAAGATTCGAACTTACGACCTACCTATCTATATTCAGGCACGCTGCCACTATGCTACCGGGGACTCATGGTATTTTGATCGTAGATTTGGCATTACGGATAAAAGTAATTCCAGCTGCATTTCCGAATAGTTGCCTCTGATATAGGTGGAATTTTGCACAGATTGCTTTTTTGATAATATATGTCACTGCTTAAATGTATTTTTGGCGCGACCCAATATTTTTCGAAATATCGGATTCTAAAAACCGTCTCTACTTTATTGACAAATGATTTACGTCTTCACTACACGATTACCATAATGTTGTTCGTATAGTCACTTTTCCTAAGATCTTGTAACAGTTTATACTCAACTAGTGTTAATGTCAACCATATAAATAGTACAAACTTGCACTGAGAATAATGTCCATAGTATTTATAATATAAAAAAAACGCCCATGGTAAAAGTAGCCATAGTAAAATTCATATAGCTTATTGCTACCGCAATCATATTATGGTTAACACAACTATAAGCGTCTATCTAATCGTGCCGTTTTGGTAGTGTGTTTTTTTTACCTAGTATCCCTGAAATAACTATTAACTACTGTGAAAGACTTTGCAATATCGATATAGTTAATTCAGTTAATATTTTTACAATAGTTAGGCGTTTTTATCCGGGATAGTAGATAGTCGAGCACGCCACCAAAGTTGCATGTTTAGACATATTTTTCGCTTATAGTTGTGTTAACCATATTATGATTGCGTCGACAATAAACTATAGGGAATTTGACTGTACTCTCTTTTACCATGCGCGTTTGTTGTAAATACCATGTACTTTTCTCTCAGTGTAATTATGCGTAATTCTGGTCTTCGAACCCAAAGCTCATCGACAAACAACAATGAGTCTGGACTTTTTGTTTCTCGCGCCGTCGCGGCGTGTATACGTGCGACATTTGCGCATGGATAAATCATGCGAATGGTATTTTCCAATTTGGCCTGGTACCGCGGTTCGTCGATTCGTAAAAGAAAAGGAAAAGTGATAAAAAAAGGCGATAATAATAATAATGAACGAGTATCGAATATCGTTGCGCGAGTGCCGTGAGACAATAAATAATGATTCGTCAATGTTTGCGTGTACGTCGGTCGCGCGTCGGTCTCAAAAACAACATACAAACATAACGACGATTATATTATTCGGGTCTCACGCGCGTCGTGCGCCAATATCATCCGCCAGACTTTACACAAATGTTGGACTGACATGTGCATCCGAAGAATGGAGCGGAAAATGTTGGCCATCCCGAACTTCATTTCTCGCGAAAAGATCGATGACGATGCGACGGGCTGTGAAATATATTTGTTTGTTTTCTTTCGTGCAGAAATCGCAAGCCACGTATGTTGTATTTGTATTTACACTCGCGAACGTATATACGTTAATTGCACGTACGAATGTATCGGAGAATGATCGCGTGGACCGAACATCACTTTTGATTCGATTATTGTTCGCGCTTTGAATGTCAAATAAAAAGTCGATTATTTACAAATCAAAAAACGCGTGTGCACGGTAATATCATTAATTCGATGGCAATCAAAATCTCGGTGTGTAATTCACAGCTTCGGGTCGCTTAAGGAGGTTGCTCGGCTATCGCGAAATAGTGAGAATTTGCTGAAATTTATTGAGGACGTTTGATTTATTGAGACTTAGCAAAAGCTTCACGAGAACTCGAATTCGACTGTCGCAACGTAATAAAAATAGTAAGAATTGAATGGAAACAGGGGGAAAAAATTCTTGAGATTTTTATGAATAATTTCAACGAAGAGTGCAGCATTTTGTCTGTCTCGTTATCGAGATATTCGTGAAATAAAAAAGGAAATTTCAGCTGATTCGCGTAAAACGAGAAAGTGCTCTACGGCACGTGGCAACGCTGCTGTCAAGTCGGCCCTTTTGAATAGGCGCCAAAATTTGAAACGTAACAACTATTGCTTCCTTGCTATAAATTTCTTACCGCGGTTTCGTAAAGAGTATCAAAATATTTCGAATCATTCTTCACAGAAGCTGCAGTGCATGTGTTTCGACATAATCTTCAAATCAATTACGCGTCATCCCTCGACTGCGCATTCATTTTTCGGCTCAACTACTTTTTTTCCACCGCTTTCCAGGTTGCACTTGCTCCAACCGTCGATTGTACTGTTTTTCGCTTTGCAATTTTTCCCTTCCGTCTTCTCATTTTCGCCGAACGAAAAAAAACGGAATTCGCGAAGGATATTTGACAGCTACGCGCTCACGATGTAGTCCAGGAATTTTAGCACCAAATATGGGTTCGCTCCGCAAAAAATCCTGATAATTGATTTTTCGATTGAATTATGTCAGAGGGTATCTCCTAAGTATAAAACCAAGTTTGTGTCGTCCGAAACCGCGGGCGTTAGCCGCCATCTTGAAAAACGCCTTTTTGCAAATATCTTGGAAACGGTGAGTTTTACGTTAAAAATCGTAAGGCCCTTTTTTTAGGGGATAAAATTCTCCACCTTTTTTATTTGAAACTTTTTTTTTTCTGTTGTTAATATTTGCCGAGATATTGTCGATTACAAAACCAAATTTTTGTTTTTGGAAAATATCTCGATAATTTTTGGAAATACGAAAACAAAAGTGATTATCAAAGTTGTAGAGCATGACATTTTCTATAATTTTTGTATAGAACGTTGGTTTGTATCGCTGTTTTTCTTTACCTGACGGCAACTTTCATTGCGATAGAACTCAGCAACTATTGATTTTCCACAAATAGTTTTATACAAAGATTGTAGAACATTTCATGTTCTACAACTTTGATTATTACATTTTTTTTCGTATTTCCAAAAATTATCGAGATATTTTCCAAAAACAAAAATTTGATTTTTTAGATCGACTATATCTCGACAAATATTTGGAATAGTGGAAAAAGTTTTGAATAAAAAAAGATGGGAAATTTTATTTTCTACAAAAAAGGTCTTCACAATTTTTAACGTAAAACTCACCGTTTCCAAGATATTTGTAAAAAGGCGTTTTTCAAGATGGCGGCTAACGCTCGTGGTTTCGGACGACACAAACTTCATTTGATACTTAGGGGATACTCGCTGACATAATTCAATCGAAAAATCAATTATCAGGATTTTTTGCGGAGCGAATGTCTAAAAATCCTGGACTAATGTGGTGCTCGCTTTGCAGCTCAGTGATACCAGCTACTGAGACCTAAATTGCGCGTTTGCCACGTTTCAACTTAGCTAAGGCCTTAGGCCACAGTAACGGGTATAAAATCACGTGCGAATTTAACAATTTTTTTTCGTATGGAAAAGTCATTTACTCATAAAATTAATTACACATCTATTTAGTATGAATATCAAGCTGTTAAAAAAAATATATATTGTTTTTTCGATGTACAAAATGGCCGACTACTCGAAACTTCTCGAAACAGCTTTTTTCCAATTGGCGTGACAAATAACTTGAACAATTTTCACTCGATTTACTTCAAATTTAAAAGTTACGTTACTAATTGCATTTTGCAGAGAAGTACGTACGGAATTTCTGATTAATCGAAAACTTTTCATTTTATGAGCAGTTTATGAGCAGTTATACCGACATTTTTCACTGAAAATTCATTTCTCAAGTTCAAATACCTACAACTTATGAATAAAACAATATTTTTTAAATTCCATACGTACTTCTCTAGGTATTCTAATGTAGATTGACGAGAATTTTTGTTTTTTGTCCTAGGTAAAAAATTGTGGATGCTAAATGTCACGCCGCGGAGCGCCTAAAAAAGAAGATAACAGAAAATATTAGTAGTCGGCCATTTGGTACATCGAAAAAGAAAAATTCTAACAGCTTGATATTCATACTAAATAGATGTGTAATTAATTTTATGAGTGAATCACTTTTTCATACGAAAAAAGTTGTTAAATTCGCACATGATTTTATAACCGTTACTGTGGCCTAAGGACTGCAAATATCTTATTCGCGATGTAAATAAACAAAAAAGATTCACATTTCTAAACAGTCAATTTTATGCATTCGACATACTTATTAGCTGACATTTATTTATTTTAATAATATTTTATTAATCATATTTTTAAATCGAACGTTGAGGAAAATGGTTTTGTTTGTCGCTCTCCATAAGCACGATAATAGTGAGTTTCATATAGTGAAATAAAGTAGAGATTGCAGGAAAGGAAGTGTCGAAAAATTTGTTATTCTGGAAATGTACGACCCTCGCTGTATCGAGAGACATCTCAGATCTGTCGCACTCGATCGTACCCAAAATGGCATTTCTTTTTTCTTTTCTCCCGTGGGATCCCGCACCGGCACGCATTTACCCCGCGAAACGTCACTTTTTTTCTCGCCGCAGACACCGCGCCCCAACGCGATTTCCCAAGCCCAGAGAAGCTTACCGCGAAAAGACAGAGGGATTCACGAACGATTGGCCTCGGCAAACAGCATTTACATTCGTAAATGAGTTTTGAAAGAGAGCCACGGCTTTGCGCCGCCAAAAAACCTGCCGAATTTCAAGAAAATCACGAATCAGTATTTTCTTTTGTCTTGTAAATATTTATGACGATTCTTTGGGGATTCGGGGGAATCGGGCTTGAAAGCGATTTTAAAGCTCATTTCGATTAGCAGGAGAACTCGTTCGAGAGAATTTAAGGAGGTTGGAGCGTATGCCACAATCCATGATTAAATTTGGAAAAAAAATATATATATGTATTGTCTAGGCTATACCAAGGCATCAATTTTTAGAATTTTTGATAATTTTTTGGATAAATGACTTTTCCGAAATTTTTTCTCGCTATTATCTCATTTATTGGGTTGGAAATGATGGTATTCAGTCGGGAGAAGGTGACATTTTTTATTAATAATTTTTGTACGAGCAGGAAATCGTTAAAAATCATTTTGGATTTTCCAAAAACTCAATATAGGCGTCGAAATGTTAAAAAATTCCCTATTTTGTCACGTGTTTCCGCGAACATCAAAACTCCATAACTTCTTATGGGGAGGGGGGTGATTTTCAGCTTCCCCTGACTGAATATCATCATTTATAACCCAAAAAATGAAAAAGTAGCAAAAAAAAAATGTTAGGCTCATTTTTCGAAAAAGTCACCGATCTAAAAAATTACCACATTTCAATATTTATTATTACTATTAATTAATGGGAATAATAAATAATCTCGTGACATTAATAAAAATAGGCATAATTATAAATAACTCAAAATTTCATTCTGAGTTGTATAGAACATTCACTGACGCAGTTTTTTTCTCTCATAATCATTGATAATATTATACTTTTTCGAGTAATACAAAATCGTAATAAAAATTTAAAAATGCATTATTTTGCCCTTCAATGATATACTTTATGAAAAATTAGCATCCACAAAATAAATCTATACCTCGTGTGCATTTTTTTGAGGTGGTTCGAAAAAAAGAAATGCCTAAATCGTCATTCGACTCGACTGGACTGCTCCAACCTTTTTAAGATTCCTCAAATAACGTTGTGTTTATCGTTGTGAAAAGTCACTTATCTAAAAAATTACCACACTCAATATTAATTAATCGTAATAATAGTACTATGGTATGGTATGGTAATATATAGAGTTGTACAGAACATTCGCTGACGTAGTTTTGTCAAAATAATTATCGATAATATTATACTTTTTCCAGTAATAAAAAAACGTAAGATTCCTCAAATGAAGTTGTGAAAAGTGCAATAATTAAACACAGATCGAAGGTGGCACTCTCTCGACTCCTTTTAGTACTTACGAGAATCGTTCGTGGCAGGCAGAGAAATTCACAATCGAAAATGAGTCGTCGAGATGAAATGCAATTTCGATTCTATTATCGTCAGTGTGTGTGTGTGTGTGTGTGTGTGTGTGTGTGTGTGTGTGTGTGTGTGTGTGTGTGTGTGTGTGTGTGTGTGTGTGTGTGTGTGTGCGCGCGCGCGCGCGCGCGTGCGTACGTGTGTGTGTGCGCGCGTGTAGTGCCCCCGAATTTGGGGTCGTTCGGAACGAATTACTCGGAGACCTCTGCCCGCCACTTACTTTATTAGTTACGCTTTTCGTCGAGGCGTGATTTGATGGGATTGTATTTATCGCGCAACGATGAGCTTTTCCCTCAGGGAATTTCCGGCAATTTTATCGATCTTCTATCTTTTTGAACGACCAACGTAAACACATTGAAACTTCATGATTGACGTAAGAATGTCCCTTGACACATTATTTTTTTGACCCCACTTTGGTTCATTGATCATGCTTATTTTGTTAAAGTGATGATACGGCCAATTGAACAAAGACGTCAAACAAACCCACATAAAAATCGGCGAGACGATCTTGAAAAAAAATATAAATCGAAATTTGTAGGGTAAAAAAATGGACAACATCGTAGATCCTTGTTGAGTTGTGACGAAGGTGGCAAAAAATCGAGGCTCGTGTCTATCGGTGGAGCCATAACGAAACACCCTGTATCGATAAACAGGGTGTCCCGGAACTCAATGCGTTCCCGGAAATGGGGCGTTGGGGGTGCAATTGTGAGTCGATTGATATAAGCATATGTGGGTCTCAGATCAAGCTCTGAATTATTACGAATTCTCAAAGGCGGACCAATCAGGAGCCGGCTCATCGGGCGCACCTGATTGGCCCGTCTTTAAAAATTGATAATAATTCAGGAGTTGATCTGAGACCCACACATGCTTATATCAATCGACTCAGAATTTCACCCCCAACACCCTATTTCAGGGAACGCATTCAGCTCCGGGACACCCTGTATATTCTCGCGAACCGCGAGGGTGGAATATGGCTTGTGGAACGAGAAATCTCTCCGGTTGGCAAGCCTGCCACTCTGATCCCATAATACCGGTCACAGGTGGCGCCTGAAAGTCCCCGCCATCCACCAGCATTGATATGCTAATGAAATTTGACGCCCTTGCCCTCGACCGTCGCCTATACGCTTGCTCGCTACACTATTATGTCAGAACATATATTATCTATACATACATGCGTATGGGTGTATAGGGCGTCTACGCATAACGGACACCCTTTTCCCTTTCGAACATGTTCAAAAGCCACTTTAAAAGAGTGCTTCCCTGAAAAATCGAATTCGGAGGAGACGGTCTTCTTCATTGCGGAAAGAAATTTGAATTTTATCGTCAATTTTTGTTTTGCTTGTTTTTGCATTGTATATTTCCAAATTTGTAGGTTATTTATCAATGATTTTAGTCATGCGACGCATCGTCGAAGAAAAAGTGTGTGAAGTACCCCAAGAGAAATGCTTCGGTTTAATAAAATTCATTTTTGTCCGAATTTCGGCCTCCTAGACTTTTTTTCATGTAGAAGCAAATTATGTATTCATTAGAGTAAAATTTTTTTGTTAATTACAACTCACGCTCAGATAAACCACTTATGCTGTTTTAAAAATACGTTTTTTGAGTTGACTAGATTTTTTTATTCGCTGCAATGATATTATATATTGAACATAAAGAAATATTTCATCTCGCCATTAAGAAATACTGCATCTAATGGAAAATTGTATGTTTGATTTTGAAATAGAATTAAGAAGATCGGGAATTTAGAAAATTTTAGACATTAAGCGTAAAATATATGTACGTTTAGATTTTTGAATGGACTTTGTGCAATTTCGTGGTCAAAATGTCCGAGATGGAGACGTGCCAGACACACATCGAAAGCAACAAATATTCGTGGACAGCATGATTATGGGTTTTAGACTCGATTAATATACTATTTTGATAGTGGAAATCCTGGATCTTGGGTTTGTGTAAATCGCACGAGGTCCATTCTAAAATCGAAATATATATTTTATTCTAAGTTTTTTTAAATTTCTGAATTCTTCACTTCCAAAATCAGTTGGTGGTTGGGATTTCATATTCCAATCAGTATGAGTGGATTTATCAACGAATTACGAAACTTAGGTTTTATCGTTTATCCATAAAGCAAATACTAAAATACATGATGTCTTGCTTAGCATTAAACGCGCAGCGCCCTCTCGTGCGAATAAATGGTTTGTTGGTTAAACAAATATTCTACTAACACATTGATTGGACTTGAATAAATGATTTCTTTGAAGAGAACATTTAATGAAAAATTACAACTATGTTTGGAAAATAACGATATTTATTAAGTTCACCGAAAGATTTAACAGAAGTTAGTAACAATATAATTGGTTCAAAGGCAAGTACGTCCATTGTGCCGCATTAAGGGGGGAGATACCTTTAGGCGAGGAACAAGTTTGTTGTTTGTCAATTTTTTTTTTAAAGCATAAATATCTTCACCGTTTTTGAGACTTAGGGTATTATATTACTATTTTTGGCTGTCACATAGTATTTTCTTATTTTTGATTTATCTTTAAAATGGCAGACGTATGGCACGGTCTTTTAAACTGCATTTTCAAAACTGGCGTGACGTGTAGCTAACAAAGTAATCGACCCATTCTCATGGAAATTGGTATAAATCTTTCTACCCCTGTTGTCTAAAAAGCGACTCTAAATGTTTTTGAAAATTAAAAAAAAAGTAATTTTGTATTGCCAAATGTAGCCATTTTTTTCCGAAAAATTCAATCTTTTTGTTTCAAATCGTACCATTTCATCGATTTTCAACATTTCTCACTTTTTTTTGGTTCATATTCCGTGTATGAGTGTTAATGAAAGGAAAATATTTGTTGTTTTTTTGCTTCAAATTAATTCCGCCGACGCTACGTGTCACACCGTCCGACGACATCCGCCGCAACCCGTTTAGAATACTGTGTGCCATACCGTCGCCACTTTGAAAGATTATTAAAGAAAAAAAATGTAGCAGTCGAAAGTAGTAATAAAACACACTCTAAGTCTAAAAAATGGCGAGAAAAACTTTTCCTCGAGGCAGGAGCCTCAATTAAAAGGTCCAAGAAAACGTTCTTTTTTTAAATTGCTTAAATCGATAGATAAACTATCCAAGAATATATTTACATAGTTACGGAGGCCAGTTGTAAATATTTCCGAAAATACAAGGCTAAAAGCAGAGAAGCAATTGATATTTGATATTGATATTTAGTCCTACTGAAAACTTTGACGCACGTTTTCTCCAGTGTTCATTTTCACGATTTTTCCAAATTGGCGGGCGTGATAGCAAAAAAACTAAACGGCCTGTTGAATTAAACCAAAGTCTATTTTCTTCAGTATGAAAATCTCTTCTAAGTGAATTAAAAGAGTTAGTGAAAAAGTCTTTTCAAGTCATTTTTATAGCACGTTAAAATATTTTTTTCAAACACATTTTTTGTCAACCCTGAGAAAAGTTATATTTTCACGATTTTTTCAGCTTTTCCTTAATTCGCTCAGATGAAAAATATATGACGATTGAAAATTTTATTGGTTCATTTGGTTCAGTCAAGCATTACGAGCTGCATCTTTCCCGCCGATTGGGGACTGCAATGGCACATGAAATAGGCTGATAAATCTGCAGTTGTTTATTCTTTCATGTTGAATTGTTTTTTTCTTACATTTCAAATATATATGAAAAGATACGTCAATGTTTACAGGGCTCATTTGTTTTTTTCCCTTAAAAAAAAATCCCGAAAAAACGCTTCGAAAAAGCGTAAAAAAGAATAATGAAAAAATCATGTATCTCCCTATTCAAGTGATTCGAATGAATCGTTTCTCTCAGGGTAAGCCACTAACACCTACTTTTATGCGATTTAGTTAATTTCGTTGGTAGAATTTGTTCTCGTAACAATATATTCACCCTTCAGTAAAATAAAATGGAATGATTGATTAAAAAACAGCGTCGCACATTTATGTCTTTATTTATATATACTCAAAGTGGTTCATGGTTGCTCATATTTTTTTTTTGTATTCTTCTCCCTTGTTACGTTTAACCCCGAGATGCATTTTGTTCCCTCCGGAACTCGCCGCTCTCTTGGCCGGGAGATGCGCAGATTTGATTACTCTAATGGGGTAATTCAGAACTCATTCCACACCCTCGGTCATTCCCGCACATTTTATTTTTTTTGTCCTCTACACCCTCGACCTCCGCGACGACCAAATTACACAAATACAATTCGTCGCAACGATCATTGGATCGTCACCGCGCAATTATATTTATACGCCTCGGAGAGTTTTATTTACATTAGAAGGAAAGGATCTCAACGTGATGAGTTCTTGTGCGTTCGTTTTTCATTGTTTCGAAATAATCGTTGCACAAAAATTGAAATTGTCGCGTTCAAAAATTGGTACCGTGGATTGGGGTTCGTTTGATTCGTGAGGTTACTTTTATAAAAACTTTGTTTTTTTTTAATTCAAATTACGCAGTTTTACGATTACGAAAGTTATTTCTTTTTACGGCTAGCAAGCCTGAATGTCTCTCTACGTCATCATTCAGACGCAGCACGAACGAACGGATTTAAGTAAATATTAAAAACAACGTAAGTAATGTACTTAAGGGGAGGGTAGGGGTTCGCACTGGTAAACAATCGATTTTTTTTGTATTTTCTTATAGTTAAACATTTCAAGAATATAATCCCAAAATTTCAAGTCAATCAGAGCAAAACTCTCGAAGTTATTGACTATTTAGTCCCGCTCCTCTAACACTATAGCTCGCGTTCCAAGCTGTAGCTAAAACTTCAAACGCGTTTTTCTCGAAACCACTTTTTCAAAGTCCGTGTTCACTGCCGTTTGAAAACTACATGACCGATTTATTTCAAACTTGGTACGCACTTTCTACATATTAAATATCTCCCCCAACGGTTAGTTTGAGATTTTTTTTTACATTGAGAGGGTTTTCCACCCCCAAAATGGCGGAATTTTTTGGGAAAAACTTTTCACTTTACATGACCACCAAAAATTGAGAAATGAAAAAAAAAAATGATCAAAGACCGTTGGGGGGAGGATTTGATGATACTTTGACTCAATTTTAATAGCACTTGATTTCAGATAATTTCTAGCTGAGATACAGTGAACACCGCAAATCGTGTTTTTCCAAAGGCGTTCTTGGAAAAACTTTGTCACCGGCTTGCTTGTGGATATTTTCGCGTACAAATTTCACGGAATGTTCTTGAAATGACACTTAATAATGTACAAAAGGTTTCAATAAATTTACTCTATGTAGATGAAAAAAAATTGGAAAAAAGTGTTTTTTTTCACGCTGAAACCCCTACCTTTCCCTTAAGATATTTTTTGTGCTCGAATGACTTAAAAAATAACAAGTTGAATGTTGCAATGACATGTTTTTGGTAACAATCACGTCAGATGTTTAATAAATTACACCATTATGCTTTGTTGTATGGCATAACCTCAAAAACATGTTTTATGGGCGACAGTTGTTTCGTTGGAGTGTCTGATCGCTTCGACAGGGTAACAGTAATCATTCATCAATTTCACCCCACTCGTTATCTTTATTGCTAGTCTTGGAGTATTTTCAGGGATTTTCGTCTTTTGGTGATTTTTTAAATTGTAGGTTTCAATTGTAGGTTAAGAAATGTTCCCAACGTGTTCAGTAAGAACATTTCTTAACCTAGAATTCTGTAGTTCTGTACCAAATCACACTAATGGCAAGACAAAAATATCAAATTGCTATTTGACATTTTTTCTTACAATTCGTGTGATTCGGCACGTGACCTAGTTTATGTGAAACATGTTCCTAATGAAACCAATGTGATTTCTTTTGTGATTAGATACCCAGGTAGACAAAAGTATTACAACTTGTTTTTGCTAGTTTTTTTAATGATTCGAAGTTTATTGGTGCGTTACCGCATAAGAATAATTAAAATGCCAGTTGTTTGTCAATAAAGTTGATTGTGAAAAGTAAAGATGTAATATTTGTTCGATCATAGTAACCCCAAAGCAATAAAAATAACCCCAAAATAATGAAAGTAATTTTCCATCGTGTTGATAATTTTTTCCTTTAAGAAATATGCTCCTTTATGGGGTTACTTTCGATCCACATCAAGAAAAAGGGGGGTATCAAAGTAACCCCAATCTAAGTGTAACTTTGATCCCGACTGATTATTTTTTCTCATTTATTTTCCAATATATTAAATTGTACTTTGAAAAATAAAAAGAGAAATAATAATAATAATAATAATAATAATCGAGTTTTATTTGCACAACTTGTTTTACAAGTTTTTTACAAAAAAAATAAAAAGAGTTATAGAAGTTGATATTTCCATTGAAACAATTTTTTCCCTATATTATTTAACGAAATATATTGATTTTTATTTCAAAATTGATCAAAGTAACCCCAATCCACGGTGGCTCCGGAAATTTTTTCGAAAAACTGTACAGAAAAAGGTATTATTTTGATCGGCTCTTGTCGCATGTATGAAAAATATTGATACGCAAAATATTTTCGTCGTTGGCGCAAAATACATAATGGAATTTTCCGTATTTATTTGAGTTTTAAGAAATCTCGTTTTTGGCAATCGTATACGACGGTCGAAAAGAAAAATCGGTTGATGTCTGAATACGAGAAAAAAAAGTTGCTCGAAATAGACGACATTTAGATTGATTGTATGGAGAAAATAAATAAGTATAATGACATTAAGGCGTTTGCGAATGCTTCCCGTTTTTCCGCGAAAGAAATCGTCGGAATTCCGAAAGAGCAAATATTACGAGAGCTCGGCCAATGGCAGTTATACATATCCAAATATTTATAATAAATACATGAGCGATAAATATCTAAATATTTGTAATAAATATATGAGTGATAAATATCTAAATATTTGTAATAAATAAATGAGTGACAAATATCTAAATATTTATCACTGCTATTCTTCAGGCTTGTTTCGGTTTGTTTGGTTTCAGGATTGGAAAGATTCTCCGCGGATATCCACTTCTTCGAAAGCGAAAGAAACATCAGAAAAATGTTTCATCATTTCGTTATATGCAATCTTTATCAACAATCATACGTCGTTTTAGTTCTACAATTTGTTTCCAGAATATCGAAAAGTTTCAAATTCATTTCCTCCGAAAAAAAATATTCGAAATTCTTTCTCTCATTTTGTTGTATAACGTCTTCGAAACAAACCCCGTCAATACAATGCAGTTTTCGAGCTTTGTCACACAATTTGTTTCCAAAGTATCAAAGCGATCATTATATTTTATAACCCTTGACTAACTTTATGTATTACGCCTTATAACCTTGTATTTATTTATTATATCTATAATCTTTATTTATACTTTATTTATTACATTTATAATCTTTATTTATTATATCTTACAACCTTTAAATAATTATATTATTGTACGCCTTCAGAATTTTAATTCAACGTTTAAATAGCCTGAAAAAATCGACGCAAAATATTTCATACTTAAAATACTTTTTTCGACTCCCGGGGGAAAGGGGGTTTAAGGGGGGGGTGTACGCATTAGCAAAACAATTCAATCCGATAGACGACGATGTGAATACATTTTTTTTTCATCGTGCGTGCGTCGTCTCTGAAAGAAAGGAGGATTAAGTACGTTTCAGAAGGGTCGGCAAGGGTAGTTTTCGGATCTCTCGTTTCTCGAGGATCGTGATTTGATCTAGTATGCCGTCGGACGTGACTGGATAACCAAATAAAGTATAATTCAGGCGTCGAAAGGGTATACGGCTTCAATTGATACAGCAACGTTAAGAGATCTATATATAACATTCTAACTGACGTATCGCAATCTCGATCATACGAAATTCGTTTATAGATATATATATATATATATCCATACGGTTTAGTCAGTGAAATCGAAATGAATCAGTCAAAACACGAGGCATATTTATTGTTATTGTTTTTCTTTTTCTCTGTGTTATTTTTTTTCACGTTTTCATGTTGAGGCAGGCGCATCTCTTTTTCTTTTATAAAAGCAGATCGCAGACTTGAAAGCGTATCGAAACATTTGTCAAAAAATAACACAACATAAAACATAACATCCCGGATGCGCGTCACGACTCCACGGTGACATTGACGATAATCATATAATGCAAGTGATCGCTTCCGAGACTTGTTATGATCTCGAAAAAAAAAAAACAGTTTCGTGAAGAATTTTTCCGGCACTCCGGAAAATCGTATTTGAGCAGTGTCGAGAATTTTCACGCGAAAAAGACGCAAAGTTCGAATCGTCGCGATTTGTAAATGCCTCTAGATTTTAGACCGGAATAACAATGGGAAATACAATTGTACTATTTTTTATTTCCTTAGCAAGATTTTCACAAAATGAGAAAATAATCAAGGGCAAATATCTTATTTCGAAGAGCATCAAATTTGCTTCACTTCTGGCAACATTTCGTGCACCGAATGATGTACTTCGCATGAACTCGCTCACTTTGCAGCAGTCCTGCAGCACGGACTGAATTTTCGTTTCGTTTCTACACTTTTGCGACAACCGCGATGAAAAAAAAATCATTTTCACTGTCAAACAATCCCGAAGTGCTGCGTAAATCGACAAACCGAAGAAGCACACGACTCCAAAAGAAAAAGGTAAATATTCGGAAGTGGGGCTCCTGCCAGAATCAGGCTAATTTTCTTCAAGGGTTGAAACAAACCCAAATAAACCCAAACGACCCTTAACAACTTCAAACAACCCCAAACGACCCTACGTACCATCAAACGACCGCATACAACCCTAAACAACATCAAACAACCCTAAACAACATCAAACAACCCTACACAACATCAAACAAAAATTAGCCTGATTCTAGCAGGAGCCCCACTTCCGAATATTTGCCGAAAAAAAATGCGTTAGGCTTTTTAAGGGGTTACAAAAAAAAACGAAAAAGTACCGTCGGCACAAAAAATGGTACGTACCGTGACGTATGCTCAGCGGGCTCCCCGGGCTTCGGGGATGTTCCGAGCTCGTGTCATTTTGCGAGTGTTGTCTGGGCAACTGAGCCTCGTTGTTGGCCGTAATCGAGGCTGTTCCATTCATGATCGTGTCCCTGGTGAAACTTCAATGACTTTGATCCCGAGAAACAAGACGCACGCACGCACAATAATTAAATGTTCACTGGACGACGGGCGATCGCTCATTTGCAGTGAGAAAACGAGCACGGGTGATCCGGCTACCGGTTAACTTCGATGACACTTTTTCGATCGACGCGAAGGAACGAAAATAAAGGCATACAAGCTCGAACATTGGGGCAACCCGGGGTGATTTGGTCCGGCGGTAGAGCGATATAACACGACGAGGATTCGATGACTTTTGAGAATCGATTCGGGCAAAAAGCTGCCGACTTGGCGATCCACCCCCCGCCACCAACGATCGCCGTTTTTCTCTCTTCTGCCACCTAACGTCTCTCTCTCCCGCTCCCTGCCCCTCCTTCTCTCTCTCTCTCTCTCTCTCTCTCTCTCTCTCTCTCTCTCTCTCTCTCTCTCTCTCTCTCTCTCTCTCTCCGTATATTACATATACACGTATATAGATGTCTATAGATGTATATGAAATTGCCCCTTCTCCTCTCCGACGAGATAACGATCCAAGTTTCGCGACGCCGTGTTGCCGATTGTCGCCTCCGATAATTATATTCGCGGCGTTCGTCTTCAGGAACGATCTTTACGCGGGGCGGATGAAATATCAAGATGGCGGATTAACCACACAATCACAGTTCCCAAATCAATTCCACTACCCCTGTGCTACTCGCGCTCTTTCTCTCCCTCTCACTCTCTCTCTCTTGCTCCCTCCCTCTCTCTCTCTCTCTCTCTCTCTCTCTCTCTCTCTCTCTCTCTCTCTCTGCCTCTCTCTCCTCTCTCTCTCTCTCTCTCTCTCTCTCTCTCTCTCTCTCTCTCTCTCTCTCTCTCTCTCTCTCTCTCTCTCTCTCTCTCTCTCTCTCTCTCTCTCTCTCTCTCTCTCTCTCTCTCTCTCTCTCTCTCTCTCTCTCTCTCTCTCTCTCTCTCTCTCTCTCTCTCTCTCTCTCTCTCTCTCTCTCTCTCTCTCTCTCTCTCTCTCTCTCTCTCTCTCTCTCTCTCTCTCTCTCCCTCTCTCTCTCTCTGTTCGCTCTTTCTCTATCCTTAATTCGCATCGACGATTCGGCAACTTCTCTCGTTTCGACACGGCTTCGATAGCTGCACTATCGCTGTAAAGGTGGTTACCGTTATACTCCGACAACTTGAACGATCTCTCAGTCCCGACGCCCCACAAGATAGCAACCGCGTGTTATAGAATAGACGCGTGTTATCGTGCCCCCCCCCCCTCCCCCCAATAGGGGTTGCACGAAGAGAAAGAGAACGAGACAGACCGAGTGAGGGCGAGAGAGAGAGAGAGAGAGAGAGAGAGAGAGAGAGAGAGAGAGAGAGAGAGAGAGAGAGAGAGAGAGAGAGAGACAAGCCCGTGGTGAAGCTCACCACCACCCGCAAAACGCAACGTGGATTGGTCGGTCGGTACTTTTGAAGGCGGGGATCAGGAGGCAACGGGAGAAAAACAACAAAAAGTCCGCACCGAGGATTTAACCTATAGTCGCTACGTTTGACGGGGCATGGAGACAGATACGGCGTTATTTCTGTTCGTGTATATCTGTAGGTTTGCGCATACATATATACGTGTAGATACACATACACCCCTGCACGTGAATATATATATATATGTGGGGTTAGACTTATATGCGGCGAAGGGCGCCTGCGCAACCCCTTTTGCCCCAACAGCTCACGGAGCAACCCTCCCTTGCTCTCGCCCTCTATACGTCGGATGCCGGGGTTCAAACCTCTATCTTGACTTCCCCACCCCTCTCTCTCTCTCTCTCTCTCTCTCTCTCTCTCTCTCTCACCTTCGACGTATCTCGATGTTGCAACGTGAGGAGCCCCACCGTTTTGTCCTCACTACGACCCGGTGACTCCGAGCCCCTCACGTACATAGACGTTCGTCCTCGTCGCATCGCGACGTCCTACCTCCGTCACTCTTCCCCACCCTCGGTAACCCCCACACGGGTCCTTCATCCCCGACGAGCGGAACTCCCTTACCACCACCACAACCGCCATTACTATCACAATCTCACGAAGAACCAACCCTCCACGCGCACTGCTCTGCTGCTTTCATCCCCCGGCCTCTCTCCGCACGTCGCTCCCGCCACACACCGGAAATTGTTGATCGTCTGGCTATAGGTGCTCCATCGCTGGACATCCAAACGGTATTACGCAATCTCCTGCTACCCTCCCGCTGTCTCTTCGACAACTCGCTCCACCGTTTTTTGTCGAGCTGCTCAATCGCAACTGCCGGATATATCAAAAGGCGATACGTATTCCGCATGGCTGTCACGTTTTCTTTGCCCATGGCGAACTGTCTCTGTTCAGCTTTTTTTTAATTTCCTTCGGCGGTTTGTATTGACACTAGGTGGTTCGGTATGGACGAATGCGGGGTTGAGATTTTGCAGGTTTGATTTCGAAATCGGCCGGCTGGCAAAATCCGTGGAATTGATGCGTAACGATCGAAAATCGAATTGTTCCCTTTGGTCGGTTGAGTTTTGTAACTAGTTTCTACTGTGGGTTTTGCTGCAAATGTTTTGGCGCACTTTCGATCAAACTGCTTGCGACAGCTTGTAGGCTGTTCCTTTAGTCGATTTTTTTCAGACTGGTATTGTTTCGACGCACTTTCAGCCGTACGCCGATTTTGAAATCAACCTAAAGTAACTGCACAATCTCTAATGGAGTAGTCTCCATACCCAAAAGCATCTGATGGCTATTTAATCGGAAGAGAAAAGGGGAAAAATAATTTAAAATAAAGAAGCGATACGTTCCGAGATATGTTCATAGACACATTTGATAATACACGGAAGCAGTACCGTAAAAGAATTTTCGTAGTCATGTGAAAGAGCTGTTCGATTGTATCATTTTTTTGTATGATTATTTTCATCCAGGCCTTGGCGAACTCCAAAGAACAAAAATGTTCCAATTTGCAACGGATGCAAAACGCTGCACTCCTTTTTCAAGTCGTAGGTGTCTTCGTTGTCGGTGCATCGGTGAAAGAAGCAATCTTGAGAAGACTCATTCTTCTCGCATTTGAAACTTCTGAATGCGAGTACTCTGACTCCTTGCGTGTTGAATTGTTTTATCGAAACCATTCATCTTGTTCGTGACAATACCCTGATTGAAGAGTTCTCAAAATGTCATATTGTACCTGAGCCGTAATCTGTAACCACCATTATTTCTGAAGTGTTCGGGCCGGCGTTTTCTCTGGCAGGAGCTGAATCTCACGTCGCAGAAATTCCCTCTCTTCTTACGCTATCACTCATCTTACCCATTTTGGACTACCTCGTAATAAGGCAAGTGTACATCTTCTACGGCGTATTGCATCGACCGAAACGAGTGATAACCACTTTGGCAAGATTGGACAACACGCTGGGTAGGAAAGGACCTCCTATTCGAGTGCCATCAGTGTTTTTTCACCACTACTGCAACGTGGAGTCGGGTGTTGTGGTGCAAGCAGATTCCTAACTTTCGGTTATTTAATGGTACCGGTGGTCTTCTTCCAATTAAAATATCGTTCAAACGCGCCAGCGTTTGAACGCTCGCATCGATTCGGCTGGCATCGAACGGCTGGCATCGGCAATTGAACGATTGGCATCGTTCGGCAGTCTCCGTTGCCTTGGGTTGAAATGGCACTATGCGCAAGCCCAAGCAAGCACCCTTCATATCCCACCAGCAACAAATAGTGCCGGATTCATATTTTTCTCAAGTATAAGCCACTTGATATTGTGCCATCCCTATTATCTTAATATTTACCTAGGCTTTTTGAGGTGCTTATCTTAGTATTGACCTAGGCCTTTTGAGGTACCTCTAAAATCCGCCGCCCCTAAAGTCTGCCGCCCCTAGGCAGCGCCTATACGGCTTATCGGCAAATCCAGAACTGGACAAAACAGCATGTGTCTGTGCCCATGGATATTCCGTTTTGACCTTGATGTTGATGATTTGCCAAAATCAAGCTATGGTTTTCTGCATTTAGGGTTTCTGAAAGGAATCCATTTTCCCTTACCAGTTACAATACGCCACAAGAAACTTGATTTTCAATAACTCGCAAGCAAAGAGTTAGGAATGTTGGTTAATTTGCAATGACATTGTCGCCCAACTCACGCGGCAGCGATTTTCCTTCTTTTTCTATTTCCCTCATAAGATTCACTTCAAGATACCGTTTTTGTGATGTTTATACATAATTTACCCCAATGAAAATTGTACCCTTTTATTTTTGTAACGTCTTCATTTGTCACAACGATCACAATCGCCACTTTTGAATCAGCAAAACCAATCTCTACACATACTTTCGAGTGTTGCGGTCTCTCCATAAATCTGTCTGGCAATCGATGAGTCTCAATTGCACTTTTTCCTAAATCAAAGTAGTGCAAAAGTACCCATAGGAAAGAGAACTTGTCACGGTCCATTTTCAACTTGCTCGTTCGAGGCTCGTGTCTGAACTAAATGTGGCGTATCTTGGCTAAAAGTTAATGGCACATCGCCACCCTTCAAGGTGACATGAGTGATATCTGTCCGTACCAAATGATAAAATACCCAAAAACACATATATCAAAGTAGGGTGCTTCAACCTAACCACTCTATATATGTGAAACGGACATCAGGTTTTCTTAGGTAACATGACTTATTTTCGCTTGGGCGGCTACTGGAGGCTAATAAGGCGAAACGACGTAATCCGTCTTCCATTGCTAGGATCGCGCTGTCAACGGCGTCCCCTCTAGCTTTGCTTCCACTCGAGCCTCCCAAAATACCTCACTAAATGCAGGTCACCATAGGTTGCGTCCTTAGATAACATTTCCCATCTCTCGCTCCCTCTCTTTGAACCTGTATTTGCGATGATTTCAAGTATTGTGGGGAAGCATAGGGTCCTCCGTATTTCTTCGCGATAAAACCTTGACGATGTACGGAAAGGCACTTCTTGTGGGAATTTGTACGGAGACATCCTATGCGGACGTGAATTGGACGTCCTTTCGATATGCAATTAGTGCCGTACACGGGTGTGTGTATATATAGATACTAGATACCCTAGATACAGATAGTGTGTATATATAGATACTAGTGTATATATAGATACGATACTATACATTTCACTTGACGTGAAATGTATAGTAACCTCAACCATATTTCAACCATATTTTATATTATCCTGAGGGAACAATAATATTTTATAGTCATGGTTACTGCCGCAAATATAGTACTGCTTATGATATTTTAGCGGTTGTGTTAACTATGATCATGTGTTGACCGCAACCAATAATCTTTCAAGCATACGTTGTTTTTTCAATGCTATATAATATAGTAGGTTTTCATAAAATAGATGCTTCCTTACACTATCAAACAATAGTGGATTTTACCAAATTGAATGGTATGTCTACTAAGTGTATATGATATTTCATTGATTCAACAATTTTCAATTGAGAGTAACTACCTGTACGATTGTTTATCATCATTTGTTATTCCCTGACCTCCTGAAATGATTCCGATCAAAGAAAATATTTCACCTACATGGAGATTCGAGCCTACGACCTTCCTATCTATATTTAGGCTATATATCTATATTTCGATCGCAGATTTGGCATGACGGATAAAAATAATTCCAGCTACATTTCCGAATAGCTGCTACCTCTGATATAGGTGGAATCTTGCACAGATTGCTTTTTTGATAATATATGTCACTGAGAAAAATGTCCATAGTATTTATAATATAAAAAAAACGCCCATGGTAAAAGTGAGCATAGTAAAAATCATATAGCTTATTGCTACCGCAATCATAATATGATTAACACAACTATAAGCGTCTATCTAATCATGCCGTTTTGGCAGTGTTTTTTTTATCTAGTACCCTTGAAATAACCATTAACTACTGTGAAAGACTTTACAATATCATACAATATCATTTACAATAGTTACAATATCATACAATATCATTTACAATAGTTAATTCAGTTAATATTTTTACAATAGTTAGTAGTTTATTCCGGGATAGTAGATAGTCGAGCACGCCACCAAAGTCGCATGTTTACCTATACTTTTCGCTTATAGTTGTGTTAACCATATTATGATTGTGTTGACAGTAAACTATAGGGAACTCGACTGTACTCTTTTTTACCATGCGCGTTTTTTGCAAATACTATACACTTTCCTCTCAGTGTAGTATGGTAAATACACAAAGATGCTACACCTACTACATACATACCACATGACAGGCAGCGGTAAGGGGTTTCAGTGCCTGCGGACGTTCACGGGCGCCATGTTGGATCCTAACTCGCCTCGATTGCGCTGTCGTCCTTTCCCTCCCTTTGCGTAGCATATATACCGACCGTTAACCCACGAAGAGTCCTGCAGCCGCAGGCCTGTGCAGCATGTGTTCTTGTGCTTGCCAGCAACCACATGACAATATATCGATATATGCTGTTATTCGTGTATGCATCAGGACTAAAAGAGTATACGGACGCGTATATGCCCGACGTACTCGCCGATGCCTGGTCCAGGGGTCCTTCATCTGACACACACGTAGGCAAGGGCATTGCCATCGGAGAATGTTCAATGCTTGCCAAAACCTCACGTTGAGCTTGCGATGCCTCTTGCCTGTGTGCATACGTATATAGGAAAAAGATACTTTATACCCCTTGCATCTATGCAATGTTGGTTATCAGTGCATCCAGTTACTACGAAGACGGCCCGTAATATTATTTAAACCTTTTGGTTTTTGGGGGCACCAAAGTCCCTGAAATAACCTTCATATCTATGCTTACATTCATGTGGAGGTGATTCCGATGACATTGGGGTTGACGTAACGTGGGGAATGGGAACGGTTGGCTACTATGATGCCGGTCCTTAAAATCACGGCTTCAATATATATATATATGTGTGTGTGTACACTGTATGTGTGCAGGAAATACATTGTTAAGTATACAGGACGAAGGGAAACCACGCCCCGAATACGAAGCTCGGGCCAATGGTATCGAGACATCGCGACGTCCGCCTCCACCGATAGGATTACCCTCTGACACGCTCTTTCGCTTGTCAACCATTCCCCCAACCCTCTGAAACAGGGGTGTAGGGGGTTATTCCCGCTTTCCTCGCCATTTCAACTTTCGATAACACACACGCACACACGAGCACACATATGTGCGTCGGTGTCAAGGTGGGGGTGTTGGACGAGACGCACACGTTCAGGACTTCGGAAATGGCAACCTGACGATGGATTCAATTTTCTGCCGTGCATAGGTAAATATGGGAGCTTGATGCAGGGCACGCGTGCACCCGGCTGGAAGTTGGTTCAAAATTGGTGTGATCCAATATGTAGTATTGGAGGCCGGAAAAAATGGATTCGTGTTTGAAGGTAGGAGAACCGTTCGGTTTATTTTTCAAGAAAGTGGAGAATGGCACTTTGGGGTTGACAAATGAGGGGGAAAGCAGGTGAAGCGATATAGGGAGCTTCAGGGTTGGTGCTATTGTCGTTAGTGTCATTGAGATAGGATGTACTTGGACATTAATTTGATCAATTGGCGGTTGGGGGCATTCCCGGAATCACGCAGACTCTCGTATCGATCCATGGGTCAGGCACGTCGTCGCTTACCTACCTCCGGTTTTCCTCGACAAATTTAACCCTCGAGGGTAAAGAAGGCATCCCTCGAAAAGCGAGCGCTCTCCCCGGTTTTCGTTACCCATGGTCGCGTTATCGAGTTTCGATAAAATTGGGCGTAGTCGAGAAAGTAGGGAATACTGGGTCAATATTTTTTTTTCCTTATCATCGGATGGTAGTATTGGCTGATAAGGTGGAAGAACTTTAGTGCGATAATCGCGGCGATCGTGAGGCTTATATTATATTTCCCTTGATGCCTGGCGCTTACTTTAAGGGACTTTACCAGTGTGACACTTTCAAAAAATCGATCTTTCCCCCTTTTTCGACAGTTTATGCTTTCAAGAATATCCTGTAAAAATGTCAAGGCCGTATCTCTAATACTCCCCGAATGGCAGCTTTCGAAAGAGCAACCGCCCGTAGGTATAAAATGCGATAGTTTAATCTTTAAGGGAAGGGTAGGGGTTTCAGCGTGAAAAAGAACACTTTTTTGCGAATTTTTTTCATCTATATGGATAGAGCAAATTTATTGAAACCTTTTGTACATTGTTAAGTGTCATTTCAAGAACATTCCGTAAAATTGTTACGCGAAAATATCTACAAACAAGCCGGTGACAAAGCTTTTCCAAAAACGCCTTTGGAAAAAAACGATTTGCGGTGTTCATGATGTGTTGTTCCGATATTCGACTTATGGATTTTTGACTTATGGATATTCGACTTATGGATATTCGACTTATGGATATTCGACTTATGAATATTCGACTTATGGATATTCGACTTATGGATATTCGACTTATGGATATTCGAGTTATGGATATGCGACTTATGCATATTCGACTTATGGATATTCGACTTATGAATATTCGACTTATGGATATTCGAATTATGGATATTCGACTTATGGATATTCGACTTATGGATAATTGACTTATGGATATTCGATTTATGGATATTCGAGTTATGGATTTTTGACTTATGGATATTCATACTTATTCATGGATATTCGTACTTATGAGTATTCGACTTATGGATATTCATACTTATTCGTCAATATTCGTCCTTATGGATATTCGACTTATAAATGTTCGACTTATGGATATTCGTACTTATGGATATCCGTACTTATGGATATTCGACTTATGTATATTCGACTTGTGGTTATTCGACTTATGGATATTCGTACTTATGGATATTCACTTATGGATATTCACTTATGCATATTCGACGACAGTGGAATCACCCATATAGCATTTGCACGAAGGTATAGGAAACCTGTTTAAAAAAGCAGCACTAAATTTTAATTTTATTTCTAAATTAAAACAGTCACTCGGCACTAAGGAACGCAACTAATGTCAAAATAAATCACGTGTTTTGTTGTCTAATGATTAAAAGTAGCCCAATAAAATCATTCGGTATTGGCATTAAAAAAAAATAACCAATCACACTACAGTAAACGTAAATGTAAAAGGCGCAGATGTAGATGCGATCTCTATTCATAAATACATTTTCACATGCAATTGCACATAATTAAAGGCGTTCTTTCCAAACAACAAATCACGTTTGTTAATCGCTGGGAAATATATCTGAAAAAAGAAGCGCAAACAGAGTCAATTGAATTGATCGTTGGTGGAGGACAAATTATTTGATTTCGACATCACAGGAGCCGAGAGCGGGCGCGGGGCAGGTAGCAGAAACTTTAACGCGCTTGTTAAAATGTGTTGGAGAACGCGTGGACGCAGCGGTAGTATAATTTGCCGATGGAAATCCTGGAACTGGTTGACTGGATAACTAGTTGTTGGCTTGCACATGAAAATCTTTATGGTGCGAGGTGGATCCCGTCAGGGTGATTCGCTGTAGGCGCCAATCGAGATGAGAGTATCGTATGTACCGTATATAAAAAATATACATATATATATACACACATTAGTACATTTATATGTGTATAGTGAGCTTCATTGCTGTTTCACATTTTCTACATATTACGATGGAAACTCGTACAGAGAGCATTCCGCGTAAAAGCAACCAATCACGGTCTCTCGATTGATTCGTGGTGACCAATTTTTCAACGAGCTTCGTACGACAAACTGAGGGTGCGAAATTTATTTTCCAAATTTTTTTTCTCGAAAATGTTGGGAATAAAGAAAATCTCTTTAAGAAATTTGGGATGAATATACGGATTCTTATCCTGAATGTATTTCGAAAAAAACGTATATTTACTGGAACATTTTTCGAAAATAATACTTGTTTTTTTTGTATGCACTTTCAGGCTCTTATGATTAAACAAAGAGAGAGGAATGAAATTATTTTTCTCGAAAATATGGGAAATAAAAAACAAATATCTTTAAGGAATTTTGGACGAATATACGTATTCTTTTCCCGATTATATATTTTTTTTAATGTATATTTTCTGGAACATTTTTCGGAAAAAAATACTTGTTTTCCTTTGTATGCACTTTCGGGCTTTTACGGTCCCATTCTCTACCATCACATTTTTGGGGGGTAGAGAATCGGAGAATGAAACAGAGAGAGAGAGGGGGGGGGGAAATTATCCAAAAAAAATTTCTCGCAAAGTTGGAAATAAAGAAAAATATCTTTCATAAATTTGGGATGAAGATTGTATTCTAATGGGAATTGTGATGAATATTAACTTTTTGACAATTGGGATGAATATTCTTTTGACAATTGAGGATTGACCATTGGGGATTGACAATTGGCATGAATATTCTATTGGGAAAGTATTCTTTTCCCAAATATATTCCGAAAAAATGTATATTTTTGGAACATTTTTCGAAAAAAATTACTTGTTTTCTTTTGTATGCACTTTCGGGCTTTTACGATTCCATTCGCTACCCCCGAATTTTTTGGGGGTGAAGAATGGGAAAATGAAATAAACGGAGAAAAAAGAAGCTATTTTTCCAAATTTTTTCCTCGAAAATATTGGAAATAAAAAAAATACCTTTGATTAATTTGGGATGAATATACATATTCCTTTCCCGAATATATTTTGAAAAAAGTGTATATTTTCGGGAACATTTTTTGGAAAAAAATACTTGTTTTGGTTTGTATGCACTTTCGGGCTTTTACGATCCCATTTTCACCCCCTCCACTACTTTTTACTTAACATTTGCCAGTTCCTGAGAAAACTCCACCGAGCGTTGACCAAACGAGCGTTGACTTCATTACCATCGAAGACTCCGTAAAACTGCCTCTCGCTCGATCGTACTGACCCAGGTCAATACTGCTCAATATGGGGGACCGACACAGCCGCACATCGATAGCGTTTCCACTACTGCGTTAGGTAAAGGAAAATACACGGAAAAACGTTTATCAAGATATTGCGAAAAATTGACATTCTTTCTTGCGTCACGATTTGATCGTTGCTAGTCGGCCATAAGGGATGTCGTTTACATACTTTCTCAGATAGTACACTTGGCTGACTTGCAGCTCCGATAAGGTCAAATTTGATGTTTGCTTTTATCGATAAAGGTTTTTTTAAAATTTATTTTATGATTTTTATATTTTTTATTTTATTTAGCCAGTTCAATAGAACTGCTCGTTGCATTGTGCATAAAAAATCCCTTCTCGAAAAAGGTGCGTAATAAAAGATTGAAAAAAAAAATAGTGAAGTAAAAGATCATCCTGAGAAACGATGTAAAAATCGGCGAGAACGGATCGAAAGCCAATCGATCAGTCTTAGAACGGCCGATATAGGGTTTTATGCAAATCGTTGGTATATATATATAGTTATATATATATATATATATATACAGGGTGTCCCAGATCTGAATGGGTTGTCTGACATGGGAGTAGTAGGGCTGGAGCGGTTCTAACCCAAGGTTTGAGGGGAGGGAGCGAGGGCGTGGGGAGGGGGGAGCGAGCGGCGATGGAGGGGAGGGGGCGAGCAGCGCGGGAGGGGAGGGGCGAGCGGCGAGGGAGGGAGGGGAGCGGGGAGGGGGCGGGGTGGGAGCGAGGGGAGGGGGATGTCTGTGTGTGTGTGTGTGTGTGTTTCAACCGACTCGTCCAAATGTCTCAAATCTTACGACTCTTTTTTTTTCTTACGTCGAGCGCCAGGGACCGTCATACCCTATCGCTTCGCATGTGCAACTCGGGTCTCATCATTCCATAGGTCCACACTTGAAAACCCATAAAATTTTACGACAGCAAGCGACGAAGACAGTGATCCGGGGAAAAAATGCATTTCCATTTTACCGGGCTTTAGTTTTTCATCTCTGAATGGAAATATATACAGAGAGTGCAACGTCGAACCTTGATGCCGACACTTGAGATCATGCAGGTCTGGACAAGTTAGCCCCATGGTTAAGGATTTTTTCTTCGTTAACACCACTCTCCAAGCTATTAGAATTTTTTTTTTTGCTCCGCTATTCAGAGCATATACGATAACGGGGTGTTTGTGTTGAAAAACTATAAACTTTCGGAGATCTATGGATCGGAGACCTTTTTAGGCTTCGACCGTGGACCACTTGAGCGCCGAGAGCCAATGAATTTTTTTTTTTCACTACACCCATCTTGACTGAGATGCTCTTTTATTTTTCCCGGCATTCCAATGCCATATTAGAACATTCTCGTGGGTTGGTGATATTTTCCGAGATGATAGGGAAAGACGGAAAATGTCTAAAGGGGAAAACCATGCTTAATGATCTGCTGCGCTCAAAAGTGTTCACACTTTCCATCGAGCAGTCAGTTAGTGAACATCATCTCTTTTGGGAAGCCTCGTTTCATCAAATATGGAGAGCAACGCGGAGAAGTCAGAACAAATCTTGCACGACCAAGCCGCGCTCCTAAGTTCATTCGAAGATTTTGCTGTGTGGGAACAACGGTGCGTTGACTTTATCGAAGAATTGGAAACGCAAAGCCGCATTAAGCGCCCGCGACTATCAATTGGACTTCAACAGTCATTGATAGCCCAAATAGCGCGACTGGAAGGGTTGAGGAATTCTGTGCGTAATCATTTTATACACACGGGTGCAGGACACGGTCATTATGGGCTAATCTGGCGAGAGATTGACACATCCTTCAATAGTCGAATATTGACCGGTTCCGTAATCAATCGCAATCACATCGAACCACGGCAATTTCTCAACGATGCTCACGACCTAGTGCTTCAACATGTGCAAAATACTATCTGCAAACATAACAGTATTAAAGTTAATACAGTGTTTAATGGCGAATTCGCGAGTGGAGACAAACATGCCAATAAAAGTGTCAACACGCGAAACTGTGAACTATTTAACACAAGCGATTTGAATGAGTGGTACCAGCAATGCGTTATGGAGCTATTAACCAAACTCGATGAATTTCAAGAACAAGATAGTGGCTGGGCTTTGCGGAAAATACTTAACCTCACGATAAATGTGAATAAGTATAATCCAATGCGTGCTGGGTGCTCCATATCATTGCCGCGGGAAATAATGATGAAGAGGGCTGTGGTTAACGTCAAATCGCGTGATAATGCATGTTTCGCATGGGCAGTTGGCGCTGCTCTACACCCAGCTGAACGACACAGTGACCATCCGTCGTCTTACCCCCATTATTCGACAGTGCTGAATCTGAAGGATATCGAATTCCCGGTGACGATACATCAAATAAGAAAATTTGAACTGCAAAATAATCTGTCAATCAATGTGTATACCACCACCACGAAAAAGGACATTGTTCCAATACGCGTGACTCAAGAGAAGAAGGAGAAGCACATCAATTTGCTGTACATGCAAGATACTGAGGACGACAATGTGGGGCATTTCGTATGGATCAAGAACCTGTCGAGACTCGTGAGGGCGCAACTGAGCAAGAGGGAGCATAAAAAATATATATGCGATCGGTGTGTAAATTTAGCATTATTAGTACAAAATTATATATCTACTAAAGGAGAAAATTGATTAAAAAAAAAAAAAGAAAAAAAAAAAAATCTTGTTTGTTTTGCAGGTGTTTGCATTACTTCGGATCCGAGGATAAATTGCAGTCGCACGAGGTCGATTGTGGAGCAATAAACGACTGCGCGATCCGACTACCGAATGACACCAACAAGTGGCTCCAATTCACCAACTTTAGCCGGAAAGAGCGACATCCCTTCATTGTGTATGCCGATTTGGAGTGTGTTTTAGCAAAGACTGATGAGAAGAACCAAGCAAAAGATATGTATCAACATCATGAAGTGTTTAGTATAGGATACTACGTGTGTTGTGCGTATGATCAAGCACTATCTTCATATCACTCACGTCGCAGTGTCGATTGCGTTTCGTGGTTTGTCGAAGAACTGAAAAAACTAGCATTGCGCATAAAAGAAATTTTCTGCGACAACGTCCCAATGATTTATCTGACACCGAGCGAGTGGGCCAGTTTTCGCAAAGCGACCCAATGTCACATATGCAGGAAACCATTCGCGCAAGAAGATGTACGCGTTCGAGATCATTGCCATCTGACTGGACGCTATAGAGGCCCTGCCCATTCTAATTGCAATTTAAACTACAAACAGTCATTCTTCATTCCCATAGTTTTTCACAATCTATCGGGTTACGATGCACATTTTATAATCAAGGAAGTAGCCACAGCGTTCGAAGGAAAAACCGATGTGCTTCCAATCACAAAGGAGAAATACATCTCCTTCACGAAGCATGTTGAAATTACAGATGATTCAAAACATAAGATCCAATTGCGCTTCATCGATTCATACAAATTCCTCAACACCAGTCTTGACAAATTAGCCTCATTTTTGACCGAGGACAAACTCAAAATTTTACGCATGCAATTCCCAACGCTATCGACGGACAATTTCAGTTTGCTGACGCGAAAAGGGGTCTTCCCTTATGAGTATATTGATAACGTGACCAAGCTAGACGACACTTGCCTACCACCACGTGACGCCTTTTATAGTTCCCTGACAGATGCTACAGTATCCGAGAGTGAGTATGCACATGCTGAGAAAATTTGGGAGCGGTTTTCCATTCGAACGCTGGGTGACTATAGCGATTTATACTTGAAGACAGATGTCTTGTTATTAGCTGATATTTTCGAAAACTTTCGAAATACGTGCATTGAGAGCTATGGCCTAGATCCCGCGTATTACTACACATTGCCGGGGTATACCTGGGATGCAATGCTGAAACATTCGAATGTCAAGTTTGAATTACTAACCGACATCGACATGGTTTTATTCGTTGAGCGGGGTATACGCGGTGGTCTCAGTCAATGCTCAAACCGATATGCACACGCTAATAATAAGTACATGGAGTCGTTTGATCCATCGAAAGCATCATCATACTTGATGTATTTTGACGTCAACAATTTGTATGGATGGGCAATGTGTCAACCTTTGCCATACGGAGATTTTCGATGGGTCAACGACGTGTCCAAGTTTGATCCATCTTCCATCGCGCTAGATTCACCAACAGGCTACATCCTTGAAGTCGACTTGGAATATCCACAATCTCTACATGATGCGCACAAAGACCTGCCGTTTTGTCCAATACATGAAAAACCGCCGGGTAAGCAGGGGGAAAAGCTGTTAGCAACCGTCTGTGATAAAAAACGCTACATCATTCACTATCGAAATTTACAGCAGTGCTTACGCCATGGACTTTGCCTTACGAAAATCCATAGGGTATTACAATTCACACAATCCCCATGGCTACGTTCATATATCGAGTTAAATACGCAATTTCGAACGCTAGCCAAAAATGATTTTGAAAAGAATTTATTCAAATTGATGAACAATGCGGTGTTTGGCAAAACAATGGAGAATGTGCGCAATCATGTAGATGTAAAGCTTTTGACCAAATGGGAGGGCAGATATGGTGCAGAGGCAATGATTGCGAAGCCAAACTTCCACAGCCGAAGTGTTTTTTCGGAAAACCTTATTGCTGTAGAATTGCGCAATCTCGAGGTGAAATTCAACAAGCCGATATATGTGGGTATGTGCATCCTCGACATATCCAAAACGTGCTTGTATGGATTTCATCACGAGTATATGGTACCTCTGTATCGGGATAAGTGTAAAATCATGTATACCGATACGGATAGTCTCATATATGACATTGAGAGCGATGATATGTACATGGACATGAAGCGCGACATTGTAAAATTCGATACGAGCGATTATCCGGTGGACAATAGGTATGATATGCCGCTTGTCAACAAGAAGGTACCCGGTCTCATGAAAGACGAATGCAATGGTGCAATTATGACCGAGTTCATTGGACTTCGATCGAAAATGTATGCGACACGTGTTGAGGGTAAGAAGGACACTAAAAAAGTCAAAGGTGTCAAGAGCAATGTTGTGGCTAGGACAATCACGTTTGACGATTATGCCCTATGCTTGAAGGAAGACATTGAAATGATGCGTAGTCAAACGTGTATTCGATCGAAGTTGCACAAGGTCTACACCATTCGTGAGACGAAAATCGCTCTAAGCCCTCATGATGATAAGCGGTATATCATACCTGGGACCTCTGAGACCCTACCATGGGGGCATTACAGCATACCGTTGTAACAAAGTATCGTGCATATAAACTCGATGTAAAATTGTGTACATTTTTGTAAATACTTGATGTATAAAACTTGTGAAAATTGCGTATGTTTTTGTAAACATCAACTCGATGTAAAACTTGTTTGTTGTAAATATTTGATTTTGTAAAAATGGACTATTGTAAGTAAAGGAAACGGCTTTTGTAATCCATGTGTACCCATTATTTCCCGCATACACTGTTCGAGAGTAGGGGGAAGAAGGGATTGGAGGGAGAGAAAACGCCTGCTGTGGCGCACCACGTTGACGGGTAGAAAGAGAGTCATAAAAGTCTAAATGTTTTTGGCCTTTTTTATTGACGACTACAAATCAGATTTACTTATCCAACTATTGTGGGCATTGTCGAAACCCAGCCATTTTACAAACATTCGATGACCGCGCTTCTTTAAAATTTTTTCTATCAGATAGATATCGGGGTACTTGACACGAAGAAGCTCTTGTTCGTAGAAACCACCGGCGATGGGTTCATCTTTATGGTCCTTCAAACGATACGTCACTGGATGCGTTTTCTTCACACGAGATACCCTAAATATTTCCGTTGTCCAATTTGGCGTGTAACCCTTTTCGAAAACACTCTTAAATTTGCTGATTCTCACTTTATCGCCAATGGTGAATTTCGGTGGTGTTTTTATTGGCGGCTGAGTCTTATTGAAAACTTGCCGCAATATTTCCTTCTCATTCTCCGCGTTGACATTTCTCGGTTTCATCTTAATGGTACGGTGTACGGAATCATTATATTCAGCTACTAGATTATCAAGAATATCGATCCACTTATAATTACCACGAAGACTAAATTGCATCCACATCTTATTTTTCAATGTACGATTGAAACGCTCGCAAATGGATGCTTTCAAGTTGCTATATGTTGAATACATGTGAATATTGTACTTTTTCATTAGGGATTTAAAGTGACAATTGTAAAATTCTTTTCCCTCGTCGACGTGCAAGTGCTGTGGTATGCGTCCCTTAACGAGTATCAACTTCATTGCGGCTGCTGCATCTTTACCACACTTTCTCAGCATTGGTACGGTCCAGGCGAATTTTGAGAAAGTATCGATGACGGTGAGGAGGAATTTATGTTTGGTGTTTTGATGTGCGTGCGATGACATATCGACGAGATCAGCTTGCCAGGTCTCATCCAAGCCACGGATGACCACATGTCGACGCGGATAGTTTCGTCGAGCAGGCTTATGTAGCTCCAGCACGAGAGCGCTCTTTTTCTCGTTCATTTTCTAGTCCACTCAGTCGCGCATCCAGTGCAGCAATGGTCCGTGAATTACGAATCACCAAATCTTGTAGATTTTTGACATAAACCCATTTTTTTTTTTTTTTTTGTATGGGATACACAAAAATCGAACACTTCGAGGTGTTTGAAGATTTTCGAGAGTCCTTCGTGAGATGTTCAAGAGTCTTCCGAAGACATTCATAAGACATTTAAAGACATTCCCGAGACGTTCGAAAACATTCATAATACGTTTGAAGCCATTCATGAGGGGTACAAAGAGGTTCAAGGGACGTTATAGGACGTTCATGAGACGCTTGAAGATGTTCGGGAGGCGTTCAAGAGCCTTTAGAAAGGGTTTATTAGACGTTTGAAGACATTCATGAGAGTTTCGAAGACGTTCAAGAGATCTTCGACGGCATTCATAATACGTTTGTTTGGGTTTGTTTGGGTCAGTTTTGTTTGGGTTAGTTCGAGTTTGTTTGGGATTTACCCATTCATTTACCCATTCATTTACGGCATTCATAATACGTTTGTTTGGGTTTGTTTGGGTCAGTTTTGTTTGGGTTAGTTCGAGTTTGTTTGGGATTTACCCAAACAAACTCGAACTAACCCAAACAAAACTGACCCAAACAAACCCAAACAAACCCAAACAAAGTTTTGTTTGGGTTAGTTCGAGTTTGTTTGGGATTTACCCAAACAAACTCGAACTAACCCAAACAAAACTGACCCAAACAAACCCAAACAAACGTATTATGAATGCCGTAAATGAATGGGTAAATGAATGGGTAAATCCCAAACAAACTCGAACTAACCCAAACAAAACTGACCCAAACAAACCCAAACAAACGTATTATGAATGCCGTCGAAGATCTCTTGAACGTCTTCGAAACTCTCATGAATGTCTTCAAACGTCTAATAAACCCTTTCTAAAGGCTCTTGAACGCCTCCCGAACATCTTCAAGCGTCTCATGAACGTCCTATAACGTCCCTTGAACCTCTTTGTACCCCTCATGAATGGCTTCAAACGTATTATGAATGTTTTCGAACGTCTCGGGAATGTCTTTAAATGTCTTATGAATGTCTTCGGAAGACTCTTGAACATCTCACGAAGGACTCTCGAAAATCTTCAAACACCTCGAAGTGTTCGATTTTTGTGTATCCCATACAAAAAAAAAAAAAAAAATGGGTTTATGTCAAAAATCTACAAGATTTGGTGATTCGTAATTCACGGACCATTGCTGCACTGGATGCGCGACTGAGTGGACTAGAAAATGAACGAGAAAAAGAGCGCTCTCGTGCTGGAGCTACATAAGCCTGCTCGACGAAACTATCCGCGTCGACATGTGGTCATCCGTGGCTTGGATGAGACCTGGCAAGCTGATCTCGTCGATATGTCATCGCACGCACATCAAAACACCAAACATAAATTCCTCCTCACCGTCATCGATACTTTCTCAAAATTCGCCTGGACCGTACCAATGCTGAGAAAGTGTGGTAAAGATGCAGCAGCCGCAATGAAGTTGATACTCGTTAAGGGACGCATACCACAGCACTTGCACGTCGACGAGGGAAAAGAATTTTACAATTGTCACTTTAAATCCCTAATGAAAAAGTACAATATTCACATGTATTCAACATATAGCAACTTGAAAGCATCCATTTGCGAGCGTTTCAATCGTACATTGAAAAATAAGATGTGGATGCAATTTAGTCTTCGTGGTAATTATAAGTGGATCGATATTCTTGATAATCTAGTAGCTGAATATAATGATTCCGTACACCGTACCATTAAGATGAAACCGAGAAATGTCAACGCGGAGAATGAGAAGGAAATATTGCGGCAAGTTTTCAATAAGACTCAGCCGCCAATAAAAACACCACCGAAATTCACCATTGGCGATAAAGTGAGAATCAGCAAATTTAAGAGTGTTTTCGAAAAGGGTTACACGCCAAATTGGACAACGGAAATATTTAGGGTATCTCGTGTGAAGAAAACGCATCCAGTGACGTATCGTTTGAAGGACCATAAAGATGAACCCATCGCCGGTGGTTTCTACGAACAAGAGCTTCTTCGTGTCAAGTACCCCGATATCTATCTGATAGAAAAAATTTTAAAGAAGCGCGGTCATCGAATGTTTGTAAAATGGCTGGGTTTCGACAATGCCCACAATAGTTGGATAAGTAAATCTGATTTGTAGTCGTCAATAAAAAAGGCCAAAAACATTTAGACTTTTATGACTCTCTTTCTACCCGTCAACGTGGTGCGCCACAGCAGGCGTTTTCTCTCCCTCCAATCCCTTCTTCCCCCTACTCTCGAACAGTGTATGCGGGAAATAATGGGTACACATGGATTACAAAAGCCGTTTCCTTTACTTACAATAGTCCATTTTTACAAAATCAAATATTTACAACAAACAAGTTTTACATCGAGTTGATGTTTACAAAAACATACGCAATTTTCACAAGTTTTATACATCAAGTATTTACAAAAATGTACACAATTTTACATCGAGTTTATATGCACGATACTTTGTTACAACGGTATGCTGTAATGCCCCCATGGTAGGGTCTCAGAGGTCCCAGGTATGATATACCGCTTATCATCATGAGGGCTTAGAGCGATTTTCGTCTCACGAATGGTGTAGACCTTGTGCAACTTCGATCGAATACACGTTTGACTACGCATCATTTCAATGTCTTCCTTCAAGCATAGGGCATAATCGTCAAACGTGATTGTCCTAGCCACAACATTGCTCTTGACACCTTTGACTTTTTTAGTGTCCTTCTTACCCTCAACACGTGTCGCATACATTTTCGATCGAAGTCCAATGAACTCGGTCATAATTGCACCATTGCATTCGTCTTTCATGAGACCGGGTACCTTCTTGTTGACAAGCGGCATATCATACCTATTGTCCACCGGATAATCGCTCGTATCGAATTTTACAATGTCGCGCTTCATGTCCATGTACATATCATCGCTCTCAATGTCATATATGAGACTATCCGTATCGGTATACATGATTTTACACTTATCCCGATACAGAGGTACCATATACTCGTGATGAAATCCATACAAGCACGTTTTGGATATGTCGAGGATGCACATACCCACATATATCGGCTTGTTGAATTTCACCTCGAGATTGCGCAATTCTACAGCAATAAGGTTTTCCGAAAAAACACTTCGGCTGTGGAAGTTTGGCTTCGCAATCATTGCCTCTGCACCATATCTGCCCTCCCATTTGGTCAAAAGCTTTACATCTACATGATTGCGCACATTCTCCATTGTTTTGCCAAACACCGCATTGTTCATCAATTTGAATAAATTCTTTTCAAAATCATTTTTGGCTAGCGTTCGAAATTGCGTATTTAACTCGATATATGAACGTAGCCATGGGGATTGTGTGAATTGTAATACCCTATGGATTTTCGTAAGGCAAAGTCCATGGCGTAAGCACTGCTGTAAATTTCGATAGTGAATGATGTAGCGTTTTTTATCACAGACGGTTGCTAACAGCTTTTCCCCCTGCTTACCCGGCGGTTTTTCATGTATTGGACAAAACGGCAGGTCTTTGTGCGCATCATGTAGAGATTGTGGATATTCCAAGTCGACTTCAAGGATGTAGCCTGTTGGTGAATCTAGCGCGATGGAAGATGGATCAAACTTGGACACGTCGTTGACCCATCGAAAATCTCCGTATGGCAAAGGTTGACACATTGCCCATCCATACAAATTGTTGACGTCAAAATACATCAAGTATGATGATGCTTTCGATGGATCAAACGACTCCATGTACTTATTATTAGCGTGTGCATATCGGTTTGAGCATTGACTGAGACCACCGCGTATACCCCGCTCAACGAATAAAACCATGTCGATGTCGGTTAGTAATTCAAACTTGACATTCGAATGTTTCAGCATTGCATCCCAGGTATACCCCGGCAATGTGTAGTAATACGCGGGATCTAGGCCATAGCTCTCAATGCACGTATTTCGAAAGTTTTCGAAAATATCAGCTAATAACAAGACATCTGTCTTCAAGTATAAATCGCTATAGTCACCCAGCGTTCGAATGGAAAACCGCTCCCAAATTTTCTCAGCATGTGCATACTCACTCTCGGATACTGTAGCATCTGTCAGGGAACTATAAAAGGCGTCACGTGGTGGTAGGCAAGTGTCGTCTAGCTTGGTCACGTTATCAATATACTCATAAGGGAAGACCCCTTTTCGCGTCAGCAAACTGAAATTGTCCGTCGATAGCGTTGGGAATTGCATGCGTAAAATTTTGAGTTTGTCCTCGGTCAAAAATGAGGCTAATTTGTCAAGACTGGTGTTGAGGAATTTGTATGAATCGATGAAGCGCAATTGGATCTTATGTTTTGAATCATCTGTAATTTCAACATGCTTCGTGAAGGAGATGTATTTCTCCTTTGTGATTGGAAGCACATCGGTTTTTCCTTCGAACGCTGTGGCTACTTCCTTGATTATAAAATGTGCATCGTAACCCGATAGATTGTGAAAAACTATGGGAATGAAGAATGACTGTTTGTAGTTTAAATTGCAATTAGAATGGGCAGGGCCTCTATAGCGTCCAGTCAGATGGCAATGATCTCGAACGCGTACATCTTCTTGCGCGAATGGTTTCCTGCATATGTGACATTGGGTCGCTTTGCGAAAACTGGCCCACTCGCTCGGTGTCAGATAAATCATTGGGACGTTGTCGCAGAAAATTTCTTTTATGCGCAATGCTAGTTTTTTCAGTTCTTCGACAAACCACGAAACGCAATCGACACTGCGACGTGAGTGATATGAAGATAGTGCTTGATCATACGCACAACACACGTAGTATCCTATACTAAACACTTCATGATGTTGATACATATCTTTTGCTTGGTTCTTCTCATCAGTCTTTGCTAAAACACACTCCAAATCGGCATACACAATGAAGGGATGTCGCTCTTTCCGGCTAAAGTTGGTGAATTGGAGCCACTTGTTGGTGTCATTCGGTAGTCGGATCGCGCAGTCGTTTATTGCTCCACAATCGACCTCGTGCGACTGCAATTTATCCTCGGATCCGAAGTAATGCAAACACCTGCAAAACAAACAAGATTTTTTTTTTTTTCTTTTTTTTTTTTTAATCAATTTTCTCCTTTAGTAGATATATAATTTTGTACTAATAATGCTAAATTTACACACCGATCGCATATATATTTTTTATGCTCCCTCTTGCTCAGTTGCGCCCTCACGAGTCTCGACAGGTTCTTGATCCATACGAAATGCCCCACATTGTCGTCCTCAGTATCTTGCATGTACAGCAAATTGATGTGCTTCTCCTTCTTCTCTTGAGTCACGCGTATTGGAACAATGTCCTTTTTCGTGGTGGTGGTATACACATTGATTGACAGATTATTTTGCAGTTCAAATTTTCTTATTTGATGTATCGTCACCGGGAATTCGATATCCTTCAGATTCAGCACTGTCGAATAATGGGGGTAAGACGACGGATGGTCACTGTGTCGTTCAGCTGGGTGTAGAGCAGCGCCAACTGCCCATGCGAAACATGCATTATCACGCGATTTGACGTTAACCACAGCCCTCTTCATCATTATTTCCCGCGGCAATGATATGGAGCACCCAGCACGCATTGGATTATACTTATTCACATTTATCGTGAGGTTAAGTATTTTCCGCAAAGCCCAGCCACTATCTTGTTCTTGAAATTCATCGAGTTTGGTTAATAGCTCCATAACGCATTGCTGGTACCACTCATTCAAATCGCTTGTGTTAAATAGTTCACAGTTTCGCGTGTTGACACTTTTATTGGCATGTTTGTCTCCACTCGCGAATTCGCCATTAAACACTGTATTAACTTTAATACTGTTATGTTTGCAGATAGTATTTTGCACATGTTGAAGCACTAGGTCGTGAGCATCGTTGAGAAATTGCCGTGGTTCGATGTGATTGCGATTGATTACGGAACCGGTCAATATTCGACTATTGAAGGATGTGTCAATCTCTCGCCAGATTAGCCCATAATGACCGTGTCCTGCACCCGTGTGTATAAAATGATTACGCACAGAATTCCTCAACCCTTCCAGTCGCGCTATTTGGGCTATCAATGACTGTTGAAGTCCAATTGATAGTCGCGGGCGCTTAATGCGGCTTTGCGTTTCCAATTCTTCGATAAAGTCAACGCACCGTTGTTCCCACACAGCAAAATCTTCGAATGAACTTAGGAGCGCGGCTTGGTCGTGCAAGATTTGTTCTGACTTCTCCGCGTTGCTCTCCATATTTGATGAAACGAGGCTTCCCAAAAGAGATGATGTTCACTAACTGACTGCTCGATGGAAAGTGTGAACACTTTTGAGCGCAGCAGATCATTAAGCATGGTTTTCCCCTTTAGACATTTTCCGTCTTTCCCTATCATCTCGGAAAATATCACCAACCCACGAGAATGTTCTAATATGGCATTGGAATGCCGGGAAAAATAAAAGAGCATCTCAGTCAAGATGGGTGTAGTGAAAAAAAAAATTCATTGGCTCTCGGCGCTCAAGTGGTCCACGGTCGAAGCCTAAAAAGGTCTCCGATCCATAGATCTCCGAAAGTTTATAGTTTTTCAACACAAACACCCCGTTATCGTATATGCTCTGAATAGCGGAGCAAAAAAAAAAATTCTAATAGCTTGGAGAGTGGTGTTAACGAAGAAAAATCCTTAACCATGGGGCTAACTTGTCCAGACCTGCATGATCTCAAGTGTCGGCATCAAGGTTCGACGTTGCACTCTCTGTATATATTTCCATTCAGAGATGAAAAACTAAAGCCCGGTAAAATGGAAATGCATTTTTTCCCCGGATCACTGTCTTCGTCGCTTGCTGTCGTAAAATTTTATGGGTTTTCAAGTGTGGACCTATGGAATGATGAGACCCGAGTTGCACATGCGAAGCGATAGGGTATGACGGTCCCTGGCGCTCGACGTAAGAAAAAAAAAGAGTCGTAAGATTTGAGACATTTGGACGAGTCGGTTGAAACACACACACACACACACACACACACACACAGACATCCCCCTCCCCTCGCTCCCACCCCGCCCCCCTCCCCGCCCCCCCCCTCCCCACGCTCCCACCCCGCCCCCTCCCCGCCCCCCCTCCCCTCCCTCCCTCGCCGCTCGCCCCCTCCCCTCCCGCGCTGCTCGCCCCCTCCCCTCCCGCGCTGCTCGCCCCCTCCCCTCCATCGCCGCTCGCTCCCCCCTCCCCACGCCCTCGCTCCCTCCCCTCAAACCTTGGGTTAGAACCGCTCCAGCCCTACTACTCATGGGGGGTTGGGGGTGAAATTCTGAGTCAATTGATATAAGCATGTGTGGGTCTCAGATCATCCCCTGAATTATTATGAATTTTTAAAGGCGGACGCACCTGATTGGCGGCCGGAAAAAAGACGGGTTTTCGTGAATTTTTAATTTTTTTTTGGGAAATGGGTGAAGGTTTTTAACTTTTTTCATAGTAAAGGGTATCATTTTAAGTATCTTTGACAATTTTTTTATTGGGAAATATTCATAAACGACGGAGATACCGTAAATTGCACAGACCGCTGTGCGAAAAAGGTCCTTCGCAGTGATCACTCCTGCTCGGGGACAAATCATCTAAGATTTAAAAAAAACCAAACGAATTTAGTTTTTGTACCGTATTATCTAGTCTTTAATCGAAACATTCAATGAAATAATGATTTTTGAAAAAAATGGTCGCCGATCGAAAGTGATCGTCGAAATTTCGGTGAATAAAACACTCTATTATCCTTGATATAAAAAAAATAGACATAAAAAAAAATCCTTCGATTAAGGACTGCCTTCTGATATACAAACTCAAATAATTCAAATAATTCAATATACTTCAAATAATTCAATGTCTATGAAATTTGAAGCAGATCGGTTTTTGAGATATTTCGGTCAGCGATTCTGAAAAAATCATTCCAAGAAAAATGCGATTAAAATTTTACGTCAGGTATATACGTGGATAAAATGGACCTACCTGTAAACGCACATAACTCCCGCAATTTTCAACGGACCGATTTTAAATTTTCAGAGAATATTTTTTAAGGGAATATTTTATAAGAGAATATTTTGAATTTCGATTGAGTTGGTCGAAAACGAAAAATCGATTTGAAAATAAATTTCGGCTAGGTGTAACCCCTTAAAAATTAATAATAATTCGGCGATTGATCTGAGACCCACACATGCTTACATAAAATCACTCAGAATTTCACCCCCAATCCTCCATTTCAGGGAACGCATTCAGATCTGGGACACCCTGTGTATATACATATATATAAGGTATTCCAAGTGTTTTCGAACGACCTAAAAGCCTGACCTTCTTCAATCTTTTTCAAAGTTGGTGATATTTTTGTATTATATATTTTGAGTACGTGACATTTTTTTCAGATTGTTATCGGCTTGCTAACTCGGCTAACTCGGAGATTTTACACGTGATGAAATTTCAAATGATCGTATCATAGTGATCTTCTTGTCGTACGAAAAAAATATCCTCTACAAAAAAATATGTGTTTTTCTATGAAGTATTTTGAAAAAGAATTTAAAAATTTTCGAGGTACTACACACTAAAAAAAGAAGAATCTTTAATTTTTTAATTTTTTAACCCCAATGACTAGGTTGATTCTGCTGAAATTTACACTGAATTTTCTTTGATTAGTGTGAAACTACATGTGTAAGTTTCATTCTGGGCTGGGCTTGCGTTCAGTTAATATCGTCGTCTTAAATTTAATGGGAAATTGTTTTTGTAGAATAACTCGGCGATTAACAATTTTTAGGAAAAAATGGTAACAACTAAACTTGTAAGAAATCCCGTGCTTTACAACTTTGATCGTTATAGTTTTTTTCTACCGGCGATATTTTTCGAATTAAGGATGTTGAGTCTCTATGAAACATGTTAATGTTAATTGTTTAATGAATAGCTTCTTAATCGTCATGGAATTTTTACACGACCTCCTGAATACTTCATGTAAAAACATACCAAATTTTCCGAATTCTATCATCATTACTTCAACCTCCTTAAGGATTGAAATAAAAAATGATCAGAAAATTCTGAAAATTTGGTATGTTTTTGTATGAAGTATTTAAGAGGTCGTGTTAAAATTTCACGACGATCAGGAAGCTCGTTATTAAAAAATTAACATTTTGTTAAGAACAATTTTTAAAAGAAATAAAAAAAATGTATCAATAAACTTCGTTTTGTTTCCGTTGCTTTCAGTATACTGTAGATATTACAAAATTGAGAGGTCAAAAAAAAAAACTTATCGCAAAGTTACATCAGTTTCCATAAGATAACATTTAATTTGTGAATGTTAATTGTTCAATAACGAGCTTCCTAATTGTCATGAAATTTTTACACGACCTCTGAAATACTTCATACAAAAACATACCAAATTTACAGAATTTTATCATCATTTGCGATTTGGGACTCAATATCCTTAAACCCGAAAGAAGCGCCTATTGCATTATCTCGTTTATTTTTAACGTTAGGACATAAACGAAAATGAACAAACTTGTAGAAAATGAAATTTTGGACAATTTTTGCTCCTACTTTTTTTCCCTAGAATTAATATTTGAGGTCATACGCCAACGGTAAAAGAAAAGTTCGCGAAATATTTTTACACTTCTCGTTTTTTACCGTTAGCGTACGACTTTAAATATTGATACTAGGAAGAAAAAAAGGTAGAGACCAAAATTGTCGAGAATTTCATTCTCTACAAGTTTGTTTATGTTCATTCATGCCCTGAAGTAAAAATTGAACGAGATGATGCAGTAGCCGCTTTTTTAGGTTTAATTCGAAAAATATCGATGGTAGAAAAAATAACTGTAATAACTAAAGTTGTGAAGCACTCGATCTTATACAAGTTTAGTCATTATCATTTTTACCTAAAAACTGTAAATCGCCGAGTTATTCAACAAAAACAATAACATTAAACAAAACCATTAAATTTAAGACGACGATATCAACGGAAGGCAAGTCCAGCCCAAAATGAAACTTACACATATTGTTTTACACTAACAAAAGAAAATTCAGTGTAAATGTCAGCAGGATAAACCTAGTTGTTGAGGTTACAAATTAGAGAATGAAGGATTTTTCTTTTTTTTTTAAGTTTTGTAGTACTTGGAAAAATTTGATTTTTTAAATCAATATAGTTCATAGAAAAACGCATTTTTTTTAGAGGACATTTTTTCGTACAACGAGAAGATCACTACGATACGATTATTTGAAATTTGATCACGTGTAAAATCCTACCTCCAAGTTAGCCTAGTTAGCGAACCGAAAAAAATGGGAAAAAAATGCCACGTACTCAAAATATATGATACAAAAACATCACCAACTCAGAAGAAGATTGAAGAAGGTCAGGCTTTCAGGCCGTTCGAAAACACTTGGAATACCTCATATATATATATATATATATATATATATATATATATATATATATATATATATATATATATTCACCAATGATTTGCATAAAATTGTCGGAGTTGGCGCGGTATATTCTTGCGGATAAAGTGCGCCGCGTATACGTTCAACGATGGGGTTGTGGCAGATTTTATTAGAAAAAGGATCCGTCGAATGCACTATACTTTTCCGAGGGAGAGTACGATGTAACTGCTGCGCGAAATCATTGGTTTCGGATCGCCGCCGACGTCATTCAAGAACGAAGAAAAAGGCGAAAGACCGATCGAAGAAGCACAACAAATAAAAATAACCGAACGATCATTTTCGCGCCGATTATCGATCGTGTGGATTTTCACTTCCGGGATGTTTCTCGAAATGACTGTTCCAATTGAACCAAGATGAACGATTTTTTCTCGCAAATTCCGCGCTCTTTCGCATCTGCGTAAAATCGTAAAGATAAAAAAAAAAAGTCGCGAATTAAAAAACTAAAAATCGATTTTTTTGCGAAAGCTCGATCTACAATCGTGAAATAGAAAAAAAATAAAAAATGATTTTTTCGTGAAAGTTCAATCTCGAATGGCGAAAAAAAAACTTGAAAATGATTTTCTAGCAAAGGCTCAATGTTAAATCGCGAAATAAAAAAATTCTAAAATTATTTTTTCGCGAAACGTTATATTTTTTTTTCTCGTTGCATTTTTCGACGGCCAATTGAAAAGCGAGAAATTGCGCATCCAACGAGCTTAATATGTAGCAAAATGATGTTTGCGACGAAGTAATCGGAGTAATTGAGCGCCAATGAATGCATATGCCGGAAGCTCATTATTCACGTGCTTGCACTCTCAATCATGTATCCTCATATATATATATATGCGTGTGTGTGTGTGTGTGCGCGCGCGCGCGCGCGCGCGCGCGCGCGTGTGTGTGTGTGTGTGTGTGTGTGTGTGTGCGCGTGCGTGCGTGTGTGTGTGCGTGCGTGTGTGTGTGTGTGTGTGTGTGTGTGTGTGTGTGTGTGTGTGTGTGTGTGTGTGTGTGTGTGTAGTGTGCGTGCTCGCATGTGCATATATGCCGTACAAAAACTGGAGCATCGGTTGGGAGTGCTCTCCATATTGCATTATGCAATGCACACACGCCGCGAACAATTCACGATAGGATTCGTATAACTATAGTATATATATACAAGTAACGCACACTCGAAACAATCTTCAACCCCGATCTAATGTACGCTCGAAGAGAGTAAAAATGAGAGGAAGAGAAAGAGAGAGGGCGAGAGAGAGAAAGCGAGGGAGGAAGGGGCCAGAGAGAGAGAGAGGGAATATATATAGACCACTCCTCTCTCGGCAGGATGCATCCATAACCCATTGCACATTGCACATTCTCAAACGTTATTCGTCGATGATGCAATAGGGTATTTTACTCTATGCAACAAAAATGCTAAGAATGTACACTGAGAAAAATAAATTGGTGAATGTGCAAAATGCATTTTGTTGTCTCGAAATTTTGTTGTTTTAACAGTATGCTCAGACATGCTAAATAAGCTACAGTTCACACCACTATACAGTTTTACCACCAGCTATACTGTTTTGTTATGCCAATCAAAAATCGAGTTGAACGTATTTAAGGTAGTACGAGCGCGCAATCTTGATGTCTATAGATTTCGTTCAAATTTTAACCAGACATTGTTCATATCATTATGCATGTTTGAGTGCAATTTCAGAACAGTCGACTATTTAGATTGGGAGATAATGGGTTTTTAGAATTGCAACTCTTAACACTGCAGGGTCTCCATTGAAATTTAGACAGAATAATTTTCCGTAAAAAATATTTGTCCCCTATATCAAGAAGAAACATGGCAACTCCGCAGAACAGTATTGCTCAATATTTCGAGAAAAAAATAATTATCGTGTTCCTAAAGTTCAAAATTTTGTCATAAAAAAATATTTGCATTATAAATATTAATATTTTATATTGTTCGGAAATTTCACTCAAGCA
>OX632358.1:14649072-14859072 GCA_951751655.1 Ophion costatus | reverse complement strand
CTAGGTGAAATGGCGTGGAATGTCCCATATATATATATATATATATATATATATATAATTGCAACACGTTTTCATCAACGCCACGAGATCACGGACGAAGAGTCTTAAAATAAGACTCATTCTCCCTCTTACCCCCCCCCCCCCCCCGGTATTTATATATATATTAGTCTTTGTTGGGGGAACTAACTACGTAGCGCCTTTTCTCACGTTGTCCCGAATGCAAACGACGATACGTCAACCTGGTAGCCCCCGCGCGTCTGTCAAGCACATAGGAAATTAATTGTGTCCGTTTATACACGTTCGTGAGCGTGATTACACGACCATATATTTTTTTAAAACCTCAATCTCCGGTCTCGGCCCATTCGTCAAGCTATTTCGTTTCCCTATAACAATTGTAAAAATCTCGCGAACTTTTACGTCCCCTGTATAAACGAGGCGACGATCGTTCCGTGCTTGTTTCCGACTTCCCTTGTTCCTTTGATTGTTCCCCATACCCGTTCGATTACTCGGCAAAGAGACAACTTTTTGACAAGGGCGATGGCGATGGTCTGTCAATTTTATGCGAACTTTCAGTTTTTTTGTACACTTTTTTATATACACTTTTTCATACACTACACTTTTATATACACTATACACTTTGTTTTACACTACACTTTTATAAACTTTTATACACTAAAAGATAGTTGGCAATGTACAAGGGGCACAAAACATTTAGGATTTTGATTAACGTACATTGGCGCGTTGTTATATTTCCATTAACATTAAGGAAGTTGAAACGTTAGGCACAATCCAAGATTGAGGGGTTTTCTCACTTTAGACGCTGAGAGGATATTTTCATGAATTTGTTGATAGGCTTATATTATAGATATTGATATAAATGTTGTTACACTTAGGAAATACTCTTTTGAAATACATTTGAAATTTTTGTTATGTATTTATGTATGGCAAATAAACTTTAAACGCGTTTTTCTCGAAACAACGTTTTTCGACGGCTTGTTGATAAAATCTCCGAAACTATTGAACCGATCCTTATGAAATTGTAATCACATATTCTTTAATTGTGTCAAGAATTTTTTTAAATTTTGATATTTACTATCTTTTTACTAAAAATAGTGAAAAACACGTTTTTTTTCTCGATAATATCCGCCGTTTGTTATTTTTGTATATATATATATATAAAATCGTATGATATGTGCTATATAGCCATTAACATACTGAATCTAAAACCGCTTGATTTTTTTGTTTCGGTCGATCATTTGCTCCGAGATTTCATCAACAGCACAGACCTACAATTTTTTAGGACATTTTCAACTACCATTTTCATTTATCAATAGCGATTTAATTGAATAAATTTTTCTAAAATGTATTTCGAAAGTGTATTTATTAAATGTAACAACTTTTATATCATTATCTATAAAATAATCCTATCACAAAAATCCACGAAAATAGCCTTTTTTAGATTCCAAAGTGAAAAGACCCCTTAAATTAGAAAAAAATCGAAATTGTCTAGACTCTATCGAGTCATCGCGAAAATGACTCATAATGTCATTCTGAGTTGTATAAAACATTCGCAAACGCAGTTTTGTCATAATAAGCATCGACAATGTTATTCCTTTTCATGTTGAGGGTAACACAAAAGTATTTCTTATTTACGTAATAGAAACACAAAAATGCATAATTTTTCCCTTTAGTTACATATTTTATTTTAAAAAAATATCATGTACAGGATAAATCTATACTTCGTATGGACTTGTTTTGCGGCTCATTGAAAAAAAAAATTCATTAACCGTCATTGGACTCAACTGGCCCGCTCCAACCGCTTTCTGTTTCAAATAGGTTATTGAACAAAATTATTTGCAGAAACATTTTTTTCAAGAGTAATTGAAGAAAAGCGATGGGAGTACTTGTTTTGCTCACCGTACACTTTTGCATTGTTTTTATACGGAATTTTCGCCTACACGAGTATATGTTCTCTCAATTAAATGAAATTGATATTGGACGCATTAAGGAGGTACGATCATTACTACGAATCCAACTTTCAGATTTGACATTTTTATATGATTTTGACGAATACTTTATGCGCCTATTGCCAAAATTTGTGCTATTTTGACCGTTTAGTTTTTTCGGAATAAAACTGCATGGTCGAGCACTTTGAGTTACCGAAGCACGTCGTCTTACGAAGACGGTCAACCGGAAGTGCGGTGATCGTGGTTTTTCTGCTCACGTATCCAACCAAACCCGTTGAAAAACTGAAATTCGATAGATTGGATATAATAAATATTGTCAAAAATAAGAAAATCAATCTTCACGGTGTAGTTAAAGCACTACATTACAAGAAAGTTTCAATTTCCGGTTGAAAATGGTTAGAACGACGAAATAGCATCCACAGATTTAGAAACGTCGCGAGTAAGAGCTGATGCGTTTGGCGAACATAACCCAGCTTTGTTTTGAAATTAATTTGAATAGAAGCCGCCACAAATTATGCAAACAACAATTTATGGACCTTTATTATTTATCACGTATCAATAATATGCATAATTAATTTTGCCTATCGTGTTAATTCCGCTGAGGCAATTCAAGCCTATTTTTAATAGGTTTCCGGCCGATTTTTTTTTTATCTTTCCAGTCCTTTTTTATGGTGGATATGTTAATATTATTATTACGAAGATTACTACCGAGTCGTTGACAATCTAATTTTTCAGTTTTTATTTGTTCACGTGCAATAAATTCGTAGTTTACCATAACATTTGGCACATTATAACCGATAATACGAATAATCAACATAAGTTAACATCAATCAGAGCAGCTGTGGGTAAAATAAATTTAGACTCTTTTTTGACCCCGTGGAAGTGATCGTACCTCCTCAAGTTGTGGGCGGATGGAAAAATCCTTGCTATTTTACACAAAATCTGTCCACGCGGAATTTCTTCTCCTCGCAGCATCGAACACTTTCGAAGCGAGCTTTTCTCTCTTCTTAACTATATGCACCAGTTTACTATCTTCATAAACATTCGGTAAGTACGGTGCGCGAGTCCATAATTCTATCGTGATAGGAGCTGGAAAAAATATATATACGTTTGCCGATAAAATGGGTTAAGTGATAGGACCATTTTTTTCGTACAATATTCCCAAACAGTGTTAGATATAGGTATACCGCACGAGTTTTAAGCACTGCGAAAAGAATTTGCTCCAAAATCACGTCATCGCGTCCCGTTGGGTGGAAACTAAAATTAGGTTTTTTGCACGGAGAGATTAGTTGAATGAATTTCCCGATCATACGGATTCGCTGGAAAAGGAAGGAGAGCAAATGGTGTAGTTAACTCATATGGTGCGACACATTGACCATAATGTGTAAATGTTTAGAGCACTGAGAGTGGTGTGTTGCTCGTTGGTGTTGGTCATGTTCATACATGGGGCATTCCACGCCAAATTGACCACTTTTAGACCCGACTCCTTTTGATCTAGCTGAATTTTAAATATGGTATTGCTTCCTTCTAAACACGCTTGTGTGACTGCTTTCAATTTTTTTTACACAATCGGAAATATGTAGTGAATTTTTGAAAAAATCGAAGTTTTTTCCAAAAATGATCCTAATTCTCTAAAAAAATCACCAAAAATATCTTTTTTCAATTTTTCGTTATGAAAGGTACTTTATGGAAAAAAATATTTGGAAAATACTCAAAGCCATGTGCGAAATAATTTTTGCAGTTAAAAAAAAACACTACTTTTTCAAAATTAAACATTTTTAATGTTTTTTTTGTAATAAAAATATGATATGTTGAGCGTTTCTTCCGCAAGATCCTCGAGTAAGATTTTTGCAATTTTTATTTCTTAATTGAAAAATTTTGATTCTTCGTTTTTTGTTTAACTTTGCTATTTCCTATGATGCAATCATGCCAATTAATAAACTATATAGTTAAAAAAATGTAGTATACTATTTAATGTCGATTAATGTTTCGCTCAAAAATTTTACAAGTGGTATTTGAGTATGTCGCTAAAATGATTGAAAATTATGGGATAACTTGTTTAATATATAAATATTTCACAAAACGTATTAACTATCATAGAATTATCCATTTAAAATAATTTTATCTTAGGAAAAATGAACATTTTGAAAAAAACAACAAAAACAATATTTACAATTTACAAATAAAAATAGAAAGAAAAATCTTACCACGATGGGTCTTGCGGCAAAAAACGTCAAAATCTATATATTTTTTTTCGTAAATTAAAAATATCGCCCTTCGAAAAATTCGTGTTTTTTTCCAAAAAACTAAAAAACTATATCGGAGATGACTTTGAATATTTTTTAGATATTTTTTTTCATGAAGTACGTTTCAAAACGAAGAATTTAAAAGAAAAAATATCTCTATTTGGTCAATTGGCCAGAAAGTTATGAGCAATTAGAAAAAAAAACGGCGATTAAGAAAAATTCACTACGTATTTCCGATTATGTAATAAAAAAAAAAAATTCTCGATCACAAGGGTTTATGGAAGAAAACAATAACATATTTAAATTTCATTTAATAATATATTTGAATATTTAATATTTATATATAATATAAATATTAAATATATTTAACTATGTTTAATATAGTTTAATATAAATATATTTAACATATTTAAATATATATATAAAATAGTCGTGGTAACTATAATAATATATAGTTACCACGGCTATTTTTTTCTGAGTTCCAGCGTATACCCTTGCGGGTTTTTACGTATTGCCCTTTCCAATTTAACCCTTTCCTATCGCTCCCTAGCCAGACTTTGCCAATATAACCTAACTTCTGCTGCGTCCGCAACCGTCAAATTACAGCATACCTCATTTGCCGAGGGTACAGGGAAATTGTGGAAAACTCGTACCGGTATAGACGGCCCCATGTTCATCCGATTTTTTGGTACGCAGACTTTTACTCAAGTATCTACACCCAAGGTCTCAAAAGTATTGGCTTTTTGCTCACTGGTTGGTACGCCAGTTGGTGGACGGCTAAGTGGTCACCGTTTCGAATATTGGCGATGCACAACAGAGCTTCTTACCACGATTATTATTATAATTGTTGGCGGTGTCGTTGCACAGATTTATAGACAATTTGTTTGTGTGTATACGAGTAAACTAAAAGTTTATGTTGTAATTGAAAAAAACGTTCAAGTAAAACGAACGTGATTTTTTTTCTGACATATATACATGGGTGGCACAATTTTGAGCTCTTTTTTTCCTTTTTCCCAACATCAAATTATCTTTTTCAAGGGGTTACGTGGGTGTGAAAATGTCAAAAAAATCAATTTTTCAAATGTATTATCTAACGGTACAACTGAATGGTGAGAGAAAAAAAAGAGCTCACAATTGTGCCGCCCTGGATATGCATGAGATGAAAAAAAATGATTCTCTTAGATTATCGCCACGCCTCTATCGAAAGAAGAAAGGCTCCGTAGGAAAAAGGAAGCTGAATTGTGGAGATACGAAAGGCTTAAAACAGATTCTGTAGGAAGAGATTCCGTTGAAACAAACACAGCGAGATCAATATTCAAAAAAGAAGGAGAAGAAGATATTAATAAACCAATAAGCACTCGATAGGGAAAGGTTGGCATCATTCTTTTGGTCCTACTATTTCTTTCGATCATGATCATAAATCTGTCAAAATTAAAAAATCAGTGGAATTATATTATATCCATTATATTATCTACGTTATATAAATATATTAAATTATAATATATTCATTATATATAATATATTATTTTACATATTATATTATATTATATATAATATTTTATATAATAATATATTATATATAATATTTTATATAATAATATTTTATATATATTTTATATAATATATTATATTATATATAATATGTATATAATCAGTGGATTTATATTATATCGATTATATTATATATGTCATATAAATATATTAAATTATATTATATTTATTATATGTAATATATTATTTTATGTACATTATATTGTATATATTATGTATATATTATATCCAAAGGGCAATTATATTAAATTATACATTAAATTAAATAAATTACGTTTTTAAATTTACATTTAAAATTACATGCATTTAATTTTTTAAATACATTTGTAATGTAATGTAATAAAATTAAATACATTGCGAATTAAATTAAATACATTAAATTTAAATTATAGAGGGCAATTATATCAAATTATATTACCTTCATTATATATAATATGTATATAATCAGTAGAATTATATTATATCGATTATATAATATATGTCATATAAATATATTAAGTCATATGATAATTATTATATATAGTATATTATTTTATACACATTATATTACGTATATTATATATATATTATATCCACAGGGCAATTATATTATAGGGATGAGAATTGAAGTCAACTGTAATTTTTTTTGTGAAAAATGCAATATTTTTGTTTATAAATGTCGTTGTCCTGTAATGTGATAATTTCGGGAAAATCACCCGTATATTTGCACACATACCCGTGTGCGTCTGTACGTACGTATGAGCAAACATGCATTTGAGATTGAAAGTATAGATATACCACGTAAACGGTGAAGCGGGTAAAGGGGGTAACTACGAGGGGTACTATAAAGTGGATCCTCCGTGAACGTTCCACACTAGTCGGATACCGCGACTCGTTCTAGAACACCTCGCACGCGCGTTCGCGATCCACCTAACCTGTAAGGATCGTCACAATCATGGAAAAGTCCCGTTTTTTCACGATTTCTCGTTGGTCTCTCGTCGAATAACTTGTCATCGAGGAACATTGAAAAAATCATCAAAATCAATATCAGATCGTTAGCGAAAGATATTTGAAAAATTTAGGTACATCGATTTTGAAAAATTGAGCTTTGTAATCAATATCTAAGTTTGGAGAAACGAAAAATGCGTTTCAGTGATTACGAGAATTTTTTTTTATTTCGAGGCCTACGTCGCGATATTTTGGAAAAATTTTAGTTCAAAACTACGCGATTTTTTTTTTAATGTACGAGACTGAATAATCGTTGTATTAATGGAAAAGTGCGCGTGCCCGTGACGTGCGTTTAAGTCTATTATTTATTGCACCAGTTTATCATTCATTGAGAGTTTCACGAGCCAGATGGCTTATTGGTACAAAGCCAAGCTTAATAAGATCGAAGGTTATCCCGTCTTTGAAACGCGCGATGCTGGAAGGATCGTTTATAGACGCGAATTTTTTTCGCCTCTAACATTCCACCTAGCGTCCAGTCGAAGATAGTTTATTATACCCTGTGCGAAATATAACGATCGTGATCCTTGGATCTATCGCACGCAGAGGCGAAGCAGACGTTCCATTTTTAGTTCGATCATTTTTTCGATCATACCCGCGTTTTAGTCACGAGGAAATCGTAAATACAGAATTACTGGGCCGAACGAATTATTCACCGGCTGAAACTTTTTTTTTCCTGCCAAATTTATCATTTCGCCACTTCAAATAACCCATGTGGAAAAAAGAAACTTCGAACCAATGATTCAACAATTATGTAAATATAATTAATCAATTGACTGATCATGGGATATCATTCTGAAAAAAAAACAATTCCTAAAATACTCAAGATCCTATTAATCCTCTTTGAATGTCAATTGTTTCATATTGTGGAATAGTTCGTTTCAATAAACAATTTTATTTAAAAAGAATTATCGCATACTCCTGATAATAATATGAAAAATGTTTGTGCTGGGGTTATCGCGAAGAGCCCGTGGGGAGGATTAGTATTAAAATATTTTGATTTTAAATTATAGCTTGTTTATATTTGTGTATGAGAAATTCAGTTTCCCTGATAATTTTTTTTCGTAAACTATTCGAGATCCAGGCTCATTTTTCTTACTGTCATATTTTAATCGGTATTTACCAAATTTTATATTATATCTTGTTTATATCTGTGCAGTTCTGTTTAAGACGGGCAACCACTTTAAGAGGCCGAAAATGAGATGATCTTTTGGATTTTATAAATTGTGAAACAAGAACGGAAATTTCCGCTAGACTGACAATAATTTATTCATATTTTCATACATCTCTGGTAATTTTTTTCAAATTATTTCATGCATTAATTAAGGTGTAATCCGATGTGTCCCTTCGCGTATCCTCATTGTCGTTGTCGATTTGCGGGAATTGCGCAGCTCGCAATTCACATCTGAAATAGTGCAACAAATTTTGACGGATTCTTAAGATGTTTTTTGAGAACATGAACCTAAATGTTGAACAAAAAATCGAAAATTGAATGTTGGAAAGTGTTTGAAAAAATGATCGATTTTTAGCATTTCCCCCCAGGCATTTTGCAATAATAAATATGTTTTCAACAATTTAATCTTTCCAACTTTAGGTTCATGTTTTGACAAATGATATTATGTAAACGTGCTTAAAATTTGAAGATGATCCATCAATTAGTTTTTGAGTAATGATTGTCGCAAATTGAAAAAATGTTTCGAGTTAAACGCGATTGAAAGTTTCAGTATATGTAAATTATTGCGCTACCTGTTCTTACTAAATCGTCCGTCACTTGGTCTCTTTTCAATATTTTAACTTGAATTTTTTTTCACATATTCTCGAATATGTACACTCTGAGAAAAAGCAAAATAAGATCGAATGTTTTGACTCGTCACAGTGGTTGGGCGTCGAGCGGAGAGTCTTCATCATTTATATACATATCGTTAGAAGGAATCCGAATGTCGTTTTGACATTTTCAGGGTGTATTCTTAAGATATTTTGCTAACGATTTATGAAAGTAAAAAAAATGGATTTTTTTAAGCATCTTAAGTGGCTGCCCGCCTTAATTGATCATGTTGCCTTCATACACTCCACTACCCAGTGCCCCAGTCTCATATCTCTTACTCTTATGTACACGCAAATCTAGATCGAAATCATACACGCTCGATTACAAACGTAAAATGCGTGAGATAAATCCTCGCACTCTATGATATACGCGACACGAAACTGCAAACGAGGACATTCGGTGATTTTTCAAAGAGGCGAACGATTTCAAGTAGGATTAAGATTAATTAATTTTTAAATAAAGGAAAATTGCCACGCGTGGGCGTGTTCACTTTTTGTTTAAGGGGAGGCGATATCATCACGCGAGAAAAAAATTACCGATTTCTTTTTAAAAAAAAGTTTTTTATCTTTTTCTAGACCTAGGCTACGTTTTATTGGCTGTTACATTTTTTTTATTAAGCTTTAAAAGTAGCGGAGATATAGCATTGTTTTCTGAACGGGTTACGGCGGATGTCAGACGTCGTGACACGTAGCGTCGAGGGGATTAATCTGAGAAAAACCAACGAAGATATTTCTGTCATTAACACCCATCCGTAGAATATGAACCAAGCAAGAATGAGGAACGTTGAAAATCGATTAAATGCTATGCGTTCAACCAAAAAGATTGAATGTTCGAAAAAAATGGCTACATTTCGCAATAAAAAAAGACTTTTTTCAAATTTTCAAAAATATTTAGAATCACGTTTTAGACAATGAGGTTAGCAAGATTTTTACCAAATTTCATCAGACAGTAGTAATAAAACATACCTTCACACTCAAAAATGATAAAGAAATTTATCCTTTAAAAAAACCTACTGATATTACCCAAAGTGCAACTATTTCCTGACATTGAAAATGTAATCAAACTTTTCAGTTAATAAAAAACAGGTCCATGGAAATAGTATGAGTTGGTTTTCATTTTCCAAAAAATATTGATACATTGAGGCATATAATTGGGTTTGTATAATAATAGTTATATCATTTTTGTAATATATTTGTAATATAAGTGGCAATGTAATTTTTAAATCAATAACAAGATTGAAATTGGATGGGAGAGGGCGTTTTTTCAACTATAGCAGGTATTCAGCATGTTGCAGCTCCCCCCACTCTACGGCAAGTGGCGTGGGGGTACCCGCGCTACTCCCACTCTACTTGCAGTAGAAAGGGGGCGTACCCGCGCTACTCCCACTCTACTTGCAGTAGAGTGGGGGCGTACCCGCGTTACTCCCACTCTACTTGCAGTAGAGTAGGGGTAGCGTTAGTTTCGTGGGACATCCAGCTAACTCAGGCCCCTACACCCAACCTACCTCAACCAACATATACAGTTTTAAAAGCATTTTCACTGCTAAAATCATGAAAAACGTCAAATTTTTTCCCCTTCCAAAGGTATCTCCCCCTTAAGCTGCCGAATGATCAATGCGTGAGGGATTCCGAGTTTGGGAAATAAAAAATAGTGCAGATGCGATTAATTGACGTATAGATAAATAATGTATCTGCATCGACCATTTCTTCCGATCGGGCGCGCGCCTCTTCCGCTTTTTCTCCGCTCGCTGCTATTGTAAAAGACGGACAGGGGAGTGAGTAGATACGCGAGGGATTCGAGCACTCGAGTAGATACGGCCGTAACGAACGGACGTGTCGCGCGGTCTCTTAACCATTCTTCCCCATGTTTTTTTTCATTCGTGTCACTGCTATTGTAATCACTTAAGCAAAGCTCGTTCGTGCTCTGTCCCATCGCGAAACGATCAAACATCGTTTTCCGCTCGGGAAAAAAGAAAACACGTGTCGGCTGCCGGGCGATCAACGAACGGACAAATTTATTTTTATGTCGCTGTGTCTCACCCGACAAAACTCGGGTATTCCGGAGTAATAATGAATCACGTGGAAAAAGAAATGGGAAAAAATATTTTCAAAGGTAGCTCGATTGATTTTAAGGGGTTACGTGAGTTTTGAAGCCCAAAATAAGCATATTTTCTTTATTAAAAAAAATATAATATATAAATTATTTTATTAAACATGTTAAGCACATAAAGGAGGAACATTACAACAATGTTTTTGACAATTGCATGCAAAATTCTGGGAAATTCAGGCGGTGGGACCTGGTTTCCGGAGACGCCTGAAAAAAAGTGCCCTCGTGGTGGTCAGGATAACGCATGGTAGCTTTATCTAAAATTGAAAACCAACTTTTTTCTGTTAGTAGATAAGTATAGCTCGTGATTGAACGAAGGATGGTTTTAAAAATTTGGAATTTGAATTTTTGGCAGAGTTGTATGTAAAATAGTTCAATTTTTGGTACAATTTACACTACGTATAGCCTTGTAAAATTAATTGTAATCGAAAAAGAAAACCTTCGGTCCAAAAAATCACGTCCGCCGTTTTTTAAGGGGTTTCCGAAAACCCGGTCCCATCGACTGAATTTCCCAAATTTTTTTGAGGAAATTTTTTAAAAATATTGTTGAAATATTGCTCTTTTATGTGCTCAACATTTCGGATAAAATAATATATAGATTATATTTTTATAAAAATTAGAGAAAATATGTTTTTTTGGTTTCGAAACCCACGTAACCCTTTAAGCTCCCATCGACGTTAGGTCGCCTCGGACTCGACCTCGAAACAATTTCATGTTGGAATAAATAAGTATCGAAATTGGCGAATGCAAAACTGGATCGAAATAAATTAACTTTTAATTATTTAATTCTCAAGGCACGGACGCGTAATCTTTATAAAAAAAGTTTATCTATTGAAAATCAAAACGCGTGTTCGGCAAAGCATTTCTTTACGGAGACATTAAATTTGCCCATACTTTTTTCGCCGATTTAAGGGGGGAGAAATCTTTAAGCGAAGAAAAATTGCTGATTTTTTTTTTAAGGAAAGATTTCTTTACCATTTTCGAGACATTTAGGGTATGTCTTGTTACTACCTTTAGCTGTTACATGGTATTTTTTTAAATTATTAATCTTCAAGGCGGAGGTATGGCACGGTCCTTTAAACAAGCTGCAACGAATGTGTCAGACGGTGTGACACGTAGCGTCGGTGGGATTCATGTGAAAAAAAATCAACGCAGATTTTTCTTTCGTTAACACTCATACGCAACATATGAACCAAGAAAAAGTGAGAAATGTTGAAAATCGATTAAATGGTACGCTTTGAAACACAAAGATTGCATTTTCCGAAAACAAATGGCTACATTTTGCAATGAAAAAATACTTTATTTCAATTTACAAAAACATTTAGGGTCATTTTTTAGACAATGACGTTAGAAAGATTTATACTAAATTTCAGCAGAATCGGTCGATTACTTTTTTAGCTATACGTCACGCCAATTTTGAAAATGCAGTTTAGAATATCGCGCTATACCTCCGCCATTTTTAAACCAATACAAAAAATAACCATGTAACAGCCAAAAGTAGTCATAAATTACACCCTAAGTCTGAAAAATGATGAAAAAATATCCTTTTTAAAAAAATTATGAAAATCGGCAATTTTTCCCCTTTTATCAGCACGATAAATGCTAGAAATAATTGAAACAGTAAACGAACAGGATACGTGTAAAGAGTGGAACATTTCGAAACTCGCCTGTCGGGACGTTCCGCGCTACATGTTCAAAATACGAGAGTCATTCGTGAAATGATTATGAGAATTTGGCTTATAAAGATGCAAGCAACAAAAAAGGACTCGTCAGAGTGAAACTTTCGCAGATGGACACGGTAACGTTGTCTCTCTCGCTCACGTTCTCGTAATCCCAAACGCTTCGTTTTATAATTTAGCACGAGAGACACACACGTCGCGACTCAATATCACGCATGAATGATCGAAATACACAAGTGTTCCGAAAGATACATAAAAAAAACGCCGTAACAATATCGAGCGACGAAAAGTTTGCCGAGTTATCGTTCGTCCAGTGAAAGTGTTTTTCTTTTTCGTCTTCGAATGCCGGGACGAAAATATCGTCGTCTACGTCAGAATGGAACAACCAGTCATTTTCGTAACGTTATTTTTCATTTTTACGGTAAGATATAAAGATCGGTTTACTATTATTTTTATTCAATTATCGTTCACTTTCGAACGATACGCTGAATGGATTGCAAATGCAATCTTAATTTTAATTTCAAGTTCAATTTCAATTTCAATTTTAATTTCAATGTTAAGTTCGATTTCAATTTAAATTGTAATTTCAATTTCAATTTCGAATTCAATTTCAATTTTTAATTTCAATTTCAATTTCAATTTCAATTTTAATTTCAATTGCAATTTCAATTCAATTTCAATTTCAATTCAATTTCAATTTCAATTTCAATTCAATTTCAATTTCAATTCAATTTCAATTTCAATTCAATTTCAATTCAATTTCAATTTCAATTTAATTTCAATTCAATTTCAATTCAATTTCAATTCAATTTCAATTTCAATTCAATTTCAATTTCAATTCAATTTCAATTTCAATTCAATTTCAATTTCAATTTCAATTTCAATTTCAATTTACATTTACATTTCAATTTCAATTTCAATTTCGATTCAATTTGATTTCATTACATTTTTTATTTGTACGGTAAGATAGAAAGATCCGTTTATCATTATTTTTATTAAATTATCATTCACTTTCATACGATAAGCTGAATGGATTTCAATGTTTTTCTATTTATTTATGGACATTATATTATTCAATGCGGTTCTCGGGAATTCTTTAGATAAGTGATTTTTCCGAAAGATGAGTCTAACTTTTTTTATTAGCTATTTTCCCATTTATTGGGTTATAAATAATGATATTCAGTCCGGGGAATCTGAAAATCACCCTCGCATCGTAACAATATCGTCGATGAAAAATTTCAATTTCCCCGACTAAATATCGTCACTTATAACCCAATAAATGAGAAAACATCGAAAAAAAAAAATTTAGGCTAATTTTTCGGAAAAGTGACATCTAAAGAATTACCCGATTTTTTTTCTGGTATAATAGTTGTTTCATTGTGGAAGCGAAAGATTGTCATTGTGTTCACTGTTTTTTGCATCCTTGCTACTCAAATTTTCTGGTGAAATAAAATTACAATTCTTTAACGTTCCCCGACGAGGTAGGAATTCGGTTAGGAGTTACAGAGTTAAACACATAAACTCTGGTGGCCTAAAATGCTATATACAATCTGTCAAAACAGTGTCTTCGTCGTGGTGGGGCTTTTATGAATAATTTCTCGTATATTTCATGTCACGACTTTTGTCAATTCTGGTGTATTCTTCGATCTTGACTATATGAGCGTATAGATTCTACATTTTTTCAATATTGATGACTATTTTGAAAATAACATGTCCAACTGCAATTTTGGCTGAAGATCAAAGCGGAATAGAAAAAAAATTTGCACAAATTTTCTTAGCTCTCATTACAATGGTAAAATAATTAATTTTATAACTTCACGATCGGTAGTATCTATTGGGTCTCGAATTATTGAAATTTTATTTTTATAATTATTCATTTATTAAAAGTCATTAAAATATTAAATGAAAAGTTATTAAAATGTTATTTAAATAATTTTTTTAAATAAAAAAATTTCAAAATATTAAATGACAAGTTATTCAAATGTTACTTGGTTAATTTTTTAAATAAAAAAAGATCAAAATATTATATTCAAATTTATAAAAATGTTATCTAAATAATTTTTCATTTATTACAAGTTTTTTAAAAGTTTTACTCGCACAGCCATTTCAGCTCATCTATTAAAAGTTATTCCAATATTAAAATTTCTCTCAGCACTCCCGCTCATAATTCATCAAATTTTTTTTTCGGACGGCAAAAGAAACAAGTTTTTGTAACGAATGTCCGGCGGCTAAAAACGGAATAACTCTTTTTCAATCGAAGAGAGAAATTGTAAACGTTTTTGGATACTTTTATCTGTCTCTTCGAGGCATTGAGTAGTCGCAGTTGAGGGTAATTTTAGTTGCAAAAAAATCCGTTGACCTTAATAAAGCGCAGTAAAAATAAATGTCGATAAATTTCGAACGTAGCTGTCGTTGATCTTCGGATATACGTACATATGCGAGGCACCCTCGTGTAAAACGGTTTTTTTTGTTCGCCCGTACAGCATATCGCGATCCTGTTAGAATTCGCGACTGTCGGATTATCTCGTACGTGTACGCGAATCTTAAGATTAAATCTTTCGGCTCTCATATATTTTCCGTGAGTTTCCGCCATAATCATTTTTTCAATCTCGCGATTTACCGCGATCTCGAAACGCGCCGCGTTTGTTTTCGTTTCTCCGAGGCCCCTTAACTTTCTGCCCGGGACTAAAATCTCTCGCTGCTTTTACTTCTCTCGTTTTTTTTTCTTTTCTTTCGGCGTAGTCGCGGAATGAATTATATTGTCTCTTGGGGCGTTCGGTTATTCTCCCGAGAAATGCGATAAGCCAATCAGGTCGTGGACATATTCGAATCCGTGTATTTTAGAAACTCGTTTATCGATCAATATTTCCGAGTGCGAACCTTTCGCCATTCGTGGCAAAATTATCATCCGAAAGATCGTCATAAATCAGCAAATGCAGAAAACCATAACGTTCGACGAAAATTTCGTCGAAAATCATTTATCTCCAAAGACTCTCGATTTCGTTACACTTTGCGGAACGCTGGTTTTCCCTACTACAATTGTGCAATCGCTCGTAAAGCAACGAGCAATAATCAGACGTGCAGCAGACATTTCCCGAGATCAGAAGGATTGAATTTCATGGCTTTTTTTCTCTATCGTGGTTTTCGTTCATTTTCAGACGACTATTAACGCCGAGGCTCATTTGGTAGACGGAATATTTACCGAGCCGACACTCGAGCCTGGTTATCATCTAGTCGCGACCATACCAGCCGGCGCTTCCAATTTAAATGTCTCTCAGCTCCGGCACACCAACAACTATTTAGGTAAATTAAGACACAAATCACTCGGGAATTAATAGCAAGTACATTAATTCGGGTCTCAACTGCTTGTCTCGTATATCTCGTGTTGAGAAAAGCCTTCGGAATTATTCTGTCACTTTCGTAAATTTTCCACTCAAAACGATCATTCTCGAAGTGTATTTATAATGAAAACATTCGCTTCATATTTCTACCTGTAAACATTTCTCATTTGCATGTGCCATATGGGGCCATAAAGATCGGTAAAAAGAATCGTATATTGAGACCAGGGTTGCAAATAATGCATTACTTTTTGTGATGCATTATTAATGGGTTTTTATTACTCATTACTTTACATTTTGTAATGAAAAAAGCTTTCATTACCCATTACATTACGTTCAGTAATGTAACAAATTTCCATTACTCATTACTTTACGTTTTGTAATGCAAACAAGTGCCATTACTCATTACATTGGATTTTTTAATGTAAAAAAATGCCCTTACTCATTACATTGGAATTTGCAATGTAAAAAATTTCCATTCCTCGTTACATTACATTTTGCAACGTGAAATATTTTCATTACCCATTACAATGTAATGGGTAATGGAATTTTTTTTCATTACAAAGTCCACTGTAATGGGCAATGGAATTTGTTTACATTACAAAGTCCAATGTAATGAGTAATGGAAATATTTTACATTACGAAGTGTAACGTAATGAGATGGATTTTCTTTATATTCCAAAATGTAACGTAATGAGCCATGGCATTTTTTTATATTACAAAATATAAGGTAATGAGGATTATTATTCGTTTCCCATTAAGGGTAGCGGTTTTTGCACTGGGTCGATCTGGCCCGATGGTAAACGAATAATAATCCATACTACCTTGTAATGAGTAATGGAGATTTTTTACATTACATTAGTAATGTGAACAAATTCCATTGTCCTTATATTTTGTAATGTAAAAAAATTCCATCACTCAATACATTCAATTTTGTAATGTAAAAAATTCCATTAACCATTACATTGGATTTTTTAATGTAAAAAATGTTAATTACCCATTACAATGTAATGTGTAATGAATTTTTTTTTCATTACACATTACAATGCAATTTGTAATGAAAATGTTTCACATTACAAAATGTAATGTAATGAGTAATGGCAATTTTTTACCCTACGAATTCCAATGTAATGAGTAATGGAATTTTTTTACAATACAAAATATAATGTAATGAGTAATGGGCATTTTCTACATTACAAAATCCAATGTAATGAGTAACGGGAATTGTTTACATAACAAAATATAGTGTTATGAGTAATGGATTTTTTCTACATTACTGAATGCAATGTAATGGGTAAGGAAATATTTTTTCATTGACCATTAAAAATGTAATGAATAATGCATTACTTTTTCATTACAAATTTCGCAACCCTGATTGAGACTAATCGGAACATGACTAGTCGGTGAAAAAAAAATCACTACTTCGCTAAATCAATACAATCAATAACGATCTGTCGACCCAAATACCGGTAAATATTCAAAAGTGGGGCTCCAGCTAGAATCAGGCTAATTTTCTTGCAGGGTTCAAACAAGCCCAAACAAACCAAAACAACCATAAACAATCCTAACCAGCCTCAAACAAACCCAAACAAAAAATTGGCCTTAAAATTATAAAGCAACCCCCAACAACCATCAACAATCATAAACAGCCCCAAACAAACAAACAACCCCAAATAACCCCAAACAAGTCCAAACAAAAATTATCCTGGTTCTAGCAGGGTTCAAACAAACCTAAATAGCCCTAAACAACCATAAACAACCCCAAACAACGTCAAATAACTCCAAACAAAAATTATCCGGATTCCAGCAGGAGCCCCACTTTCGAATATTTACCCAAATAAGAAGTAATCAAAAATGTGGAGGCCAATGCAGGTTGGTTAATTTTCTATCACGCTCGATCATTGATTTTTTGCATCGGCATGGAATCAATAGAGAACCTTACGCAGAGCTCAGCGCAGATGGCGCCACGTAAAGATATCGTAAACAAAAGAAGCTGTCAATGGTGTCACGGTGTTCACGGTGTCTGTCTTGTACTAAAAGTATATGAATGGACATAATGGACAATACATACGGATATTTGACTATACCGGAATTGAAAAATCGACTTCTTCTCTTTTCCTGCTCTGTTCGTTCTTTACGAGAAGGGTAGGGGTTTTAGCGTAAAAAACACCTTTTTGCGATTTTTTTTCATCTATATGGATAGAGTAAATTTATTGAAACCTGTTGAACATTGTTAAGTGACATTTCAAAAACATTCCGTGAAATTTGTACGCGAAAATATCCACAAGCAAGCCGGCGACAAAGCTTTTCCAAGAGCGCCTTTGGAAAAACACGATTTGCGGTCTTCACTGTATCTCAGCTAGAAATTATGTGAAATCAAGTACCATTAAAATTTAGTCAAAGTATCATCAAATCCTCCCCCCAACGGTCTTTGATAATTTTTTTTTTCATTTCTAAATTTTTGGTGGTCATGTAAAGTGAAAAGTGCTATTTTTCACGAAAAATTCCGCCATTTTGGGGGTGGAAAACTCCCTCAATGAAAAAAAAAATCTCAAACGAACCGTTGGGGGGAGGTATTTTATACGTAGAAAGTGTGTACCAAGTTTAAAATCAATCGGTCATGCAGTTTTCAAATGGCAGTGAACACGGACTTTGAAAAAGTGGTTTCGAGAAAACCGCGTTTGAAGTGTTAGCTACAGTTTGAAACGCGTGCTACAGTGTTAGAGGAGCGGTACTAAATAGTCAATAACTTCGAAAGTTTTGCTCTGATTGACTTGAAATTTTGGGATTATATTCTTGAAATGTTTAACTATAAGAAAAGACAAAAAAATTCGATTTTTCAAAAGTGCAAACCCCTACACTCTCCTTATAGTTTCTTTTTTGCTCCGAACAAACAGGGAAGGTATAACCCCTTTATTCAATATTTGCCGGCTCAGTTTCATCCCCGTAAAGAATGAAAATGAGCTAGGTGAGTATTATGTAATAAAATAATACCGAGAGGTTTAAAAAAATCCAAATATTTTGAATAGAAATTTTGAGGTTATGATGATTGACTACTTTACGATATACTGTTAGAAGTAAAAAGCGTCGAAAACATTATGTTTGTACACTGAGATGTAACAAATCCTTCATTTCTCTAGTCTGCAGATCTAAAATGATCAGAATATAGCTTCCAATGTTTTGTGGCTGTAAAGTGCTTTCGACGTACAGCAATTTTCCATTGCTTGCGAAGTTTTTCGTTTTTAGGAAATGAATGAACGCCACCGTGGCTGCATTCAATTGTACACATTTTTCACAACTTCTTCACGACAAACGGATTATTTAAGGATGTTGAGTCCCTATGAAACATGTTAATGTTAATTGTTCAATAAATAGCTTCTTAATCGTCATGACATTTTTACACGACCTCCTGAATACTTCATGTAAAAACATACCAAGTTTTCAGAATTTTATCATCATTACTTCAACCTCCTTAAGGGTTGAACTAAAAAATGATAAGGAAATTCGGAAAATTTGGTATGGTTTTGTATGAAGTATTTAAGAGGTCGTGTGAAAATTTCACGACGAGTAGGAAGCTCGTTATTAAAAAATTAACATTTTTTTAAGAATAATTTTTAAAAGAAATGAAAAAAAATATCAATAAACTTCGTTTTGTTTCCGGTGCTTTCGGTATATTGTAGATATTACAAAATTGAGAGGTCAAAAAAAAAACTTATTGAAAGTACATCAGTTTCCATAAAACAACATTTAATTTGTGAATGTTAATTGTTCAATAACGAGCTTCCTAATTGTCGTGAAATTTTTACACGACCTCTGAAATACTTCGTACAAAAACGTACCAAATTTTCAGAATATTATTATCATTTGCGATTTGGGACTCAACATCCTTATGGCCTTAGGCAGCAGTAATGGGCATAAAATCATGTGCGAATATAACAATTCTGTTTCGTATGAAAAAGTGATTCACTCATAAAATTAATTACACATCTCTCTAATACATGAATATCAAGCTGTTAGAAAATATACTTTTTTTCGATGTACAAAATGTCCGACTACTCGAAACTTCTCGAAACAGCTTTTTCCAATTGGCGTGACAAATAACTTCAACAATTTTCACTCGATTTACTTCAAATTTAAAAGTTATGTTCCTAATTGCATTTCGCAGAGAAGCACGTACGGAATTTCTGATTAATCGAAAACTTTTCATTTTATGAGCAGCTCATGAGCACTTATAACGAACTTTTTCACTTAAAATTCATTTCTTAAATTCAATTACCTACAACTTTTGAATAAAACAATGTTTTTTAAATTCCGTACATACTTCTCTAGGTATTTTAATGTAGATGGACGAGAATTTTCGTTTTTTGTTCTAGGTAAAAAATTGTGGATGCTAAATGTCACACCGCAGAGCGCCTTAAAAAAAAGATAACAAATGAAAATATTAGTAGTCGGCCATTTTGTACATTGAAAAGAAAAATTCTAACAGCTTGATATTCATACTAAATAAACGTGTAATTAATTTTATGAGTGAATCACTTTTTCGTGCGAAAAAAAATTGTTAAATTCGCACATGATTTTGTACCCGTTGCGGTGGCCTAAGGCCTTAAATAAAATTCAACGGTAGTTGTAGAAACACGGACAAAACCAAAGAGAATCTCACAAAACGTCATGCTTTGTTTACGTTATAATACAATGTCCCCTCTAGCGGGAGAAATTGGCAGTAAGGCTCCCTATTGAGTGCGTGTTGAAATTAGAAGGATGAAAATTCGTTTAGACTCGTTGGCACTTCGAGACGTTTTTTTATCCTGACCAACCAATTACTTATCGATAATGATTTAATTTACGATTTACCGTCAGGTTGTTACAGAAATTTTATCGGTGGTATTTTTTTTCCTCGCTTTGCTAGGCGTACGACTGCAAGATGGTAAATTCTTGCTGAATGGAAATTACAGCATAAATTGGTCGGGAGTTTACAAAGCGGCCGGTACGAATTTCGTCTACCACCGTCAAACGTTGCAACTGCTGGAGAGTTTTACGGCGATCGGCCCGTTGCTGGAACCGATCGACGTTATGGCTAGTAGTAAAACCGAAACTTTTTCTTCTCCCCCAATATCGTTTTACCGTTGTTTCGTTCTACCAGAAACGAATAATCGCCGAATTTGTACGCCGCATCGACAGACGATGTTTCTCCTTTCATTATTCGTTAAGGGAAGGGTAGGGGTTTCAGCGTGAAAAAAAACACTTTTTGCGAATTTTTTTCATCTATATGGATTGAGTAAATTTATTGAAACCTTTTGTACATTGTTAAGTGTCATTTCAAGAACATTCCGTGAAATTTTTACGCGAAAATACCCACAAACAAGCCGGTGACAAAGCTTTTCCAAAAACGCCTTTGGAAAAACACGATTTGCGGTGTTCACTGTATCTCAGCTAGGAATTATCTGAAATCAAGTACCATTTAAATTTAGTCAAAGTATCATCAAATCCTCCCCCCAACGGTCTTTGATATATTTTTTTTTCATTTCTAAATTTTTGGTGGTCATGTAAAGTGAAAAGTGCTTTTTTCACGAAAAATTCCGCCATTTTGGGGGTGGAAAACCCCCGCAATTTAAAAAAAAATCTCAAACTAACCGTTGGGGGGAGATATTTTATATGTAGAAAGTGTGTACCAAGTTTGAAATAAAGCGGTCATGTAGTTTTCAAATGGCAGTGAACACGGACTTTGAAAAAGTGGTTTCGAGAGAAACGCGTTTGAAGTGTTAGCTACAGTTTGAAACGCGAGCTACAGTGTTAGAGGAGCGGGACTAAATAGTCAATAGCTTCAGGAGTTTTGCTCTGATTGACTTGAAATTTTGCGATTACATTCTTGAAATGTTTAACAATAAGAAAAGACAATAAAAAAACTCGATTTTTTAAAAGTGCGAACCCCTACCCTCTCCTTAAGGCGGGCAACCACTTTGGGGACCGAAAATTAGATGATTTTTTTATTTTTTTTAATTGTGAAAAAAAAACGCAAATTTCCGCAACTCTGACAATAATTTATTCATATTTTCATACATCTCTGGTAATTTTTTCAAGTTATTTCATGCATTAATTGAGGTGTAATCCGCTGTGTCCCTTGGTCCTCGTCGTCGATGTCGATTTGGGGAAATTGTGCCGCTCGCAATTTGCATCTGAAGTAGTCTAACAAATTTTTATACATTCTTGAGATGTTTTTAGGTTGTGGGTCCGAAAAGCTCATACCTCTGATTCATTTGGAATTTCGTGTGCCCATGTATTTTGTCTCACTAATTGGGAATATCATAGTGAAAATGCCCGCAAATTTTATTTTCAATGTCAACACTCACGGAAACTGATTTTTTAACAGTTTTTCAGTTTTACTTTAGTAAATATTCATTTTAGAGAAACATGTTTCAAATAAAAGTTATAGCCTATGAAAATATTGATCTTTTATGTTCTATACAGTTTTTATCTAAAACCATTCCGTTTCGAGAAAAATGGGATAATGGTCCAATAAGTGAGAATTGCTTAACTCCTTTAGTTTCGATATTATCTACTTACGCACTTTATCGCGGGATGGTTGGAGTTTAGTCATTAAAGTGCATGTTTTTTTTTTGCTTTTTTGTTTTTTATTTATTTTTTTGATTTTTTTCTTTTATTTTAGGTTCTTTTTGTATTATATACTGTTTTTGCTTTTTTTGTGATTCAGTCAATTTTAAAGTGCATGTTTTTTTTTGCTTTTTTGTTTTTTATTTATTTATTTTTTCTTTTATTTTAGTTTCCTTTTGTATTATATACTATTTTTGCATTTTAGTTTGCGTTTGGTTGTTTTTGTTGGGCTTTTTATTTGATTTTGTTTTTTTTTTTCTTTGGGATTGTGTGGGCTAATGAACATCATCTATATCCTTACTGTTACCGATCCCTTAATATAGATAAGTAGATAATATCGAACCTAATGAAACTTGTAAGCAATTTTCACTTATTGGACCATTAACCCATTTTTCTCGAAACTGAATGGTTTTAGACAAAAATTGTGTGGAACATAAAAGATCAATATTTTTATAGGCTAAAACTTTTTTAGCCTATGATTTTTCTCTAAAATGAATATTTACTAAAATAAAACAGAAAAACTGTTCAAAAATCAGTTTTCGTGACTGTTGACCTTGAAAATCAAATTTGCGGATATTTTCAATATGATATTCGTGATCAGCGAGTCAAAATACATGGGTATACGGAATTCCAAATAAATCAGAGGTATGTGCTTTTCGGAACTTTATCCGTTCTTTAAGAACGTGAACCTAAATTTTGAAAAAAAAATCGAGTATCAAATGTTGGAAAGTGTTTGAAAAAAATAATAGATTTTTAGCATTTGCCCCCCGGCATTTTGCAATAATAAATATGTTTTCAACAATCAAATTTTTCCAACTTTAGGTTAATGTTTTGGTAAATGATATTATATAAACGTGCTTGAAATTTTAAGATGATCCATCAATCAGTTTTTGAGTTATGATTCCCGCAAATTGAACAAATGTCGCTTCGAGATAAACGCGATTAAAATTTTTAGTATTATGTAAATCGTTGCGCTACCTGTTCTCACTAAATCGTCTCTCACTTGGTCACTTTTCAATATTTTAACTTGAAATTGTTTTCACGTATTCTCGAATATGTACACTCTGAGAAAAAACAAAAGAAAATCGAATGTTTCGACCCGTCACAGTGGTTGGGAGTCGAGCGGAGAGTCTTTATCATTTACATACATACCGTTAGAAGGAATTCGAATATCGTTTTGAAATTTTCAGGGTGTATTCTTAAGATATTTTGCTAACGATTTATGAAAGTTAAAAAAAAATGGATTTTTCGAAGCATCTGAAGTGGTTGCCCGACTTCGATCTTTAGCATTTTTCGCAACATTGAAAATAATGATACTTCTCAATAGCTCCTGTATCAAGAGCCGAATTCCGGAATCGTGTACCGATACATCTTACCGGGAAGCTCGAAGGATCGCATGGGACGGGGTCAAGGAAACAACTTTTTACGAATGATCGGCGACGAAGCTCCAGCTCCGCCTTTTAAACGTTACAGAAAACGAAAGTTCGCTTGGAGATCTAATGGATTTACGACATGCAGCAAGACATGCGGTGGAGGCGAGTTCCATCCTTATGTACTTATTCGCTTTATTTTTATTTTTTGCTCCTGTGCGTTTCGACGCTAGTACGAAAATTCTAAAAATAATCGGACATCTTTCGCGATAATTTACGTGTAGCCTCCCATAAAAATGGCGAAACAGGTCCTTTTTCTTTAAAATTATTAAAACGTTTCTTTCAAATTATTTTTTCCTCGAAATCTACATCAGGGGAAGAAAAAACCTTTTGGGCCCACCCACGCATATTTAAAGAACAGAAAATGATTTTGATTATATTTCATTGAAGGGGGAGATAAGTTTAGGCGGGGAAAAAAGCGCTGGTTTTCATGGATTTTCTTTAAAAAGGAATGAATTTTTTACTATTTTTGGAACTTAGGATATGTTTTTTTTTGTTTTACTTTTGGTTTTGAAAAAGGAATGAATTCTTTACTATTTTTGGATCTTAGAATATGTTTTTTTTGTTTTACTTTTGGTTTTGAAAAAGGAATGAATTCTTTACTATTTTTGGATCTTAGGATATGTTTTTTTTTTGTTTCACTTTTAGTTGTGAAAAAGAAATGAATTCTTTACTCTTTTTGGAACTTAGGATATACTTTTTTTGTTTTACTTTTGGTTGTGAAAAAGGAATGAATTCTTTACTCTTTTTGGAACTTAGGATATGTTTTTTTTGTTTCACTTTTGGTTGTGAAAAAGGAATGAATTCTTTACTATTTTTGGATCCTAGGGTATTTTTTTTTGTTTCACTTTTGGTTGTGAAAAAGGAATGAATTCTTTACTATTTTTGGATCTTAGGATATGTTTTTTTTGTTTTACTTTTGGTTGTTACACAGTATTTTTTGTATTAATCTTTAAAAATGGCGGAAGTATTCTAAGCGGTTTGCGGCGGATTTTGTCAGACGGCGTGACACGTGGCGTCGGCGGGATTGATATGGAAAAAAAACAACGAAGATTTTTCTTTTATTAATATTCGTACGCAGAATATGAACCAAGAAAAAGTGGGAATTGTTGAAGATCAATAAAACGGTACGCTTTGAAACATAAGATAGGATTTTTCGAAAAAGTTTGATTGTGCAATGAAAAAATACTGTTTTTTTCATTTTTTAAAACATTTGGAGTCATGTTTTAGACAATAAGGTTAGAACGATTTGTACTAAATTTTATCGGAATCGGTGGATTAGTTTTTTAGCTATATGTCACGCCAGTTTTTTTAATGCAATTTACAAGATCGTGCGGCTGCCATTTGTAAAGATCAATAATTAAAATACCACGTAACAGCCAAAACTAGTAATAAAACGTACACTTAGGCTCAATAATGGCGAAGAAATCTTTCCTTTGGTAAAAAATAACAAAAATCAACAAATTTGTTCCTCGCCGAAATGTATGACCCTTTTCAAGGATGTGTTGCCCGTACATTCCCTACCAAAAGTAAGTGTCGGCGAAAATTGAAGTACTTTGCGATGAGACGTAACACATTTAAGACGCTAAGAACATTTATTCCGGTGATAATAATGCTAAAGAGTTATGAGAAAATTGTTGAAAAAAAAATTGTTCAAAAAATGTCCGGTAAACTTCTTTTTTCATATTACAAAATGAATTCGTAGATTTTTCTGAATGGCCATAAATTTTTTTAGAATTTTCTTTCTATTCTCATTCCAATTTTTTTTTTATTAAAAAAAATGAATGACAAATTTTCAATATGATTTCGCAGCAATGTTTCATATTAAATCCAAGAAGTGTCCGGGGTATTGAACGAACAGTGCCATAGGTACAGCCTCTGAAAAATTCCAAAAACGGGATTTTCGAAATAGAGAGAAAATTCTGTAAAAAATCATTTGTATTCAAAAAAATATCATAATTCATTTAATGTCACAAAAAATCAAGTTTACCGGAGATTTTTTAAACAAATTGCTGTTTAAACAATTTATTTATACAATATTGGCATTCTTATTGTTTAAAATCAATGGTCTAAGCATCTTCAATACGGTCGATTTTTTCCGATTTTAATTGTTATTGCAAGGTACTCAAAATTCTTACCGAAACTCACTTTTGGTAGGCAATGTACGGACAATACATCCTTAAGATTTGTGATGAGAAAGAATGCTCGAAAGTCCAATATTAGCAAAATATGTGGATCTGGTTATCGCGTGTAGTATTATGATGCCGAAAAAAAAAACATTTAGTGAATTTAGCCGCTTAGTGTGAACAGAAATTAAAAAAAAAAGGCTTTTTTCGTCGTCATACGCGTTGATAAAGAAAAACGACGAGGAATGATAAACTTATAGTCCAATGCACGTGATAGCGACGAAAATTTGAAAATGAATGGAGAAATGATTGTTCAAATCGGTTTATAATTGCACCAGCCATTGTGTCAAGTATTTCTGAAAAAAATCACATCAAAAGTTTTTTTTCTTGGTTTCGCGTTTATTATAACATGCACTAAGAAACACATTCCTGTACGATCTAAACTATATGAAATTCGGACTTGTCGATTGAACCCAACATTCTGGAGGTATTGTTTGGTTAAAATATAAAATAAATTGATTTTTTCTTAAACTTTTAATCGGATTAATTGGATAATTTAACTGGATTAATTAATTAGATAATATCGATTGAGTTATCATGAAAAATAACTTACGAAGTATGGAGATGTAGCAAACAAACTAATAATTCATTTGCGATTCAAAAGGTGTTCAAACGAGACTGTATAATTGCATACGTGAACACAGTCAAACACACGTACCTTCGAAGCGATGTCACGGATTGGAAAAACCGCCGGACGTTCAAGCGCGTTGCAACGTCGGTCCATGCCCACCAAAGTAATATTTCTCCTTGATAAATTAAGTCGACAAGCTCATCTTGAGCTTCCTAGTCCTTACGATTGCTTGCTTGCTTGCCACAGCTTGTGTTCGTACAACAAACAATTAAGGCGTGAGCCTTAATTAGAAGGTCCAAAAAAGGCATTTTTTCGGGAATGTTTTTAGAAGGAAAAAAAACAAGTGAGCCCAGTAAACATTGAGGTAACTTTTCTTGTTCATTTGAAATTTATTTGAAAAACAAATTCACCATGAAACAATAAACGACTGCAGATTTATCAGCCTATTCCACGTGCATCTGCAGTCCCCAATCGATAGGGAAAATGCAGCTCGTAATTCTCGACTGAAACAAAAAACCGATAAAATGTTCAATCGTCACATATTTTTCTTCTGGGTAAATTAAGAAAAAACTCAAAAAATCGTGAATTTATAACTTTTCTCAGGTTTGAAAAAAAATGTGTTAAACAACACTAACGCGCTATAAAAAATATTTAAAAAGACTTTTTCGACCACTTTTTCAATTCACTTGGAAGGAATTTTCACACTGAAGAAAATAAACTTTGGTTTGATTTAATAGGTCGTTTAGTCTTTTTTGCTATCACGCCAGCCAATTTGGAAAAATCATGAAAATGAAAACTGAAGAAAAGGCGCCTCAAAGTTTTCAATAGGAGCAAATATCAATATCAAATATCAATCGCTTCTCTGCTTTTGGCGGTGTATCTTCGAAAATATTTACAAGTGGTCTCTGTAACTTTGTTTCTTGGATATTATATCCATTATATTATATTATATTATTATATATATATATATACATACATATTATAATATTTTTAGATAGTTTATCTATCGATTTAAGGAGGTACGATCACTTCCACGGGGTCAAAAAAGAGTCTAAATTTATTTTACCCACAGCTGCTTTGATTGACGTTTACTTATGTTGATTATTCATATTATCGATTATAGTGTGCTAAATCTTGTGATAAATGATGACTTTATTGCACGTGAACAAATAAAAACTGAAAAATTACATTGTCAACGACTCAGTAGTAATCTTCCTAATAATAATATTAACATATCCACCATAAAAACGGATTAAAAGAACAAAAAAAATCAACCGGAAACCTATTAAAATAGGCTTGAATTGCCTCAACGGAATTAACACGAAAGGCAGAATATAATTATACATATTATCGATGCGTGATAAATGATAAAACTCCATAAATTGTTGTTTGCATATTTTGTGGCGGCTTCTATTCAAATTAATTTCAAAACAAAGCTGGGTTACGTTCGCCAAACGCATCACCTGTTACTCGCGACGTTGCTAAGTCTGTGGGTGCTATTTCGTCGTTCTGACCATTTTCAACCGGAAATTGAAACTTTCTTGTAATGTAGTGCTTTAACTACACGGTGAAGATTGATTTTCTTATTTTTTACGATATCTATTATATCTAATCTATCGAATTTCAGTTTTCCAACGAGTTTAGTTGGATACGTGAGCAGAAACACCACGATCAGCGCATTTCCGGTTGACCGTCTCCATATGACGACGTGCTTCGGTAGCTCAAAGTGCTCGACTTTGCAGTTTTATTGCGAAAAAGCTAAACGCTCAAAATAGCTCAAATTTTGGCAATATGCGCATAAAGTATTCGTCAAAATCATACAAAAATTTCAAATCCGAAAGTTGGATTCGTAGTAACGATCGTACCTCCTTAAGCAATGAAAAAAAATATCATTTTTCGGACCTTCTAATTCAGTCTCTGGTCTTAATACTCATGTCGCAGTATTCTTGTGATTGAACATAATTATTTTTGACAAGATGGCGCATTGGAACGTGGTCGAAATGTTCCGTGACCTGTGGATCCGGCTTTCGTGTCCGGGACTACGAATGCGTGCAGGAAGTAAATCACTTGTTGACTGTCAGAGTGTCAGATGGAGCTTGCATGGAATCCAAATTTCCCCCGGAAAACGAAACTTGCACGATGCCGGCTTGCGAACACGATACAAAATTTATTCTCGACTCATCGTCCGTAGCTCCAAACCGCACTTCAAGCTGGAACGTCGACGAATGGTCCTCGGTAATTCTATATTACTCTCACGCGAAACTTTTCGTATCTTTTTATCATGCCATCTTTTAATCTTGATGCGTTTGTATTCAGAAAAAAAATACGATTTTTTTTCGACCTGTCACATGGGATGTTTTGGGATGGGATTTTTGGCGACGCGCAATCGTTTTTGGGTTTGGGTTCGTTCGGGTTTGTTTAGGTTTGTTTGGGGTTGTTTGGTTTCGTTTGGATTTGTTTGGTTTGGTTCGTCGTTTGGGTATTTTTGTTTGGACAAAACGGAGCGCGCGATCACATATGTAGGTATGAACGGAGACGTAGCAGATATAGATATAGTCGACATGCATTTAAAAAAAAAACTTAAAATTCTATATCTCGAAAACTATTGCGAGTCGCCGAAAATCCCTTTAGGGACTTTCTTACAATATTGAAAGGAAGGTTTCTGCAAAATTTCAGCTCAATAGGTGGGGGCTTTTCGGAATCTTGCCCAAACTGTCAAATCACAGTACATTTTGACCGTTCAAAAAATTCAAAAGTCGTGATCTTGACGTGAGAAACGAAGAGCGTGGGAAACCACCAAATAAAGTTCGTAGACATCGAATTGCAAGCCTTATTGGATGAAGATGATACTCAAAGTTAACAAGAACTCGCGGATCAATTGAGTGTGACGCAGAAAGCTGTCTCCGTTCGTTTTTTATCATTTGCAAACCATAGACGTGTAATTTTTACAAAAAAAATCTGTTTTCATACTTCTATACCTGGTATATGTTATTCGTCCGGATACTAGCTTACACGAGTCACAATAATATGTACGCCTACTGGATATACGGCGTGAACTGAGCCGCTATCCGGACGAATAACATACGCTTATTCGTCCGATGACCGGACGGGAAGACACTCCGTTTTAATATAGTCAAATAACCTATTGCGAAAATCGATTTGAACTCGAAAAACGCGTGGTTCCAACCAAACCCAAACAAAACGCGACAAAGTATTATTCCAGTGTTCGACATCCTGCGGGATTGGAACGCGGACGCGGAAAGTAGCGTGTTCGAAGGACGATCATCATTGCTCGTTTGTGGGAATGCCGTTGGAGCGAGAAATCTGCAATTTGGGTCCATGTTCGTCGGAAGATGGACAATCGAACACGATATTCCAAGGTGGAAAGCTTCGTTGGCTGCACACCCAATGGTCCCAGGTAAATAGGTAACAGTACCAATGCTCGGACGGGTACCACTGTTCGGACAGTAGTTCGAGTATTTCACTATCTTAGGTATATAATTTATAGGTAACGAAAAGTAACGCTTGCATTCTATTCGGCCTTCCACTATTAATTTATTACTGGAAAATTGTACGCTAATGACAAATTTTAGTAGCCAAATTGACGTGTTATATTCACGAGTCCGCGTCAGTTATGTCATGAATCCACTTTTATAATCCGAAGACCTAAAGAGTTGCGATAATTCGGGATAGTAATAGGGGTCTATTTTTTTTCATCCATTTCTAGACTAGACTTATGACCAATCGAAAGAGAATCGAACCGACTTCTCGACGCCGTCGTTACATTTCGGTTTGAATAAGGTTTGACATAATAAAATCTATTTTCGTTGACATCTATTTTCGTTGCGTGCCTCGCGATAAATGACGTATTGCTAACTTAGTTTGGGTTTTTGAAAAAATAAGTGAAAGAAAGAAGAGAAAATAAAATGGTAAAAGTCCAGGTGTCCCATATTTAGATAATATAATAGGTAACGTAACTAGTCGCGATGCCAACAAAGTTTGTGGTTTTGTGGCCGGTTTTCCGCGAGGTTATACGGCATCGATGCTGTCATTTTCTTACGTGTATATTCGAAATGTGCCCAGAGGGTTACTTCCTTTACTAATATATCGAATTATTGATTACGGGGGTCGAGTCACCAACAAATTATGATAATATATGGTCAGTATATGGATGAACAAAAAAGAGCTCTCACGTACCTGTTCAATTTAAACCTTGTAACTATAAGAATCAATTTTTGCATGTCCGAAAACTAAGGCCTCACAATAGTCGGTTATAGAGACGTGTCCGAAAATTGGGTCACGATAGTGTCCGAACATAGGTACGTAACGCTAACAGCTGTCCGAAAATTGGCACATTTGGTACTATTGAACATTTAAATGTATGAAAATTAAAATCTTCAACATTCGGGTAGTTAATGCATGTGTTTTGAAAACTAGAACTTACGAGCTTGCCGTTAGATCCGGTCATGTTTTTTTTTTCAAACGATCCATAAATGCATAATAAGTCCTGCAATCTAAAGATGCTCTTAACCGGCCGAGCATTGGTACCGTTCTTGGTGACAAAAAAAAACCAATACGTTGCGAAAAGTCATTTCACTTGTCTAGTGAAATTTGGACTCGCCCCGTTGGTACGACCAGACGGAACGCCACTCAATGAGAATCTCGATTGCTTTCAAAGTGTGCAGCGGAATGCGGCACGGGTTTTCAAACGCGCAAAGTTATCTGTGTCAGCCAAGAGAGCAACGAGTATGGCGCAAATGCGAAAACCAACAAGATAATCGACGAGAAAAAATGCGAGAGAGACTCGCGTCCTGAAGCGACGAGAGCGTGCTCGAGTAACAAGACTTGCAGTGGCCAATGGTTCACCGGACCCTGGACTCAGGTATTCTCAAACGAAGATAAAAAATGTTCAATTCCCTCTTTTCGCCCATGGTACTTATTTCAGTTTCGTCATGTTCAACAGTTCACCTTCGACGTTTCGTTACGTTGCGTTACTTCACTTTTGAGAAAAAAAGAAAAGATTAAACTTCAAGCGATAGGGAACCTACGCAAACTTCAGGGCAGATGGCGCCACGTACACATAACGTAAACAAAAGAAGCCGTCAACGCGCGCGGTACATTTTCACGGTCTCTGTCTTGTACTAAAATTATGCGAATGGGCATAATGGAAAATAATTACGGTTATTTGACTATGCCGGAATTGAAAAATCGCCTTATACTCTTTACCTTCTTTGTTCATTCTTTAAAGTTTCTTTTTTGCTCGAAACAAACAGGGAAGTTATAACCTCATTTTTTAATATTTTCCGGTTCAGTTTCATCCCCGTAAAGAATGAAAATTAGCTAGGTGAGTATTATGTAATAAAATAATACCAGGTTTAAAAAAAAATGCAAATATTTCGAATAGAAATTTTGAGGTTATGATGATTGACTACTTTAGGATATACTTTCAGAAGTAAATAGCATCATAAATATTATGTTTATGCACTAAGCGGTAACAAATCCGTCATTTCTATAGTCTGCAGATCTTAAATAATCAGAATATAACCTTGAATGTTTTTTGGCTGTAAAGTGCTTGCGACGTATAGCAATTTCCCATTGCTTGCGAAGTTTTTCATTTTTAGGAAATAAATGAACGTCTTCGTGTCTGCATTCAGTTGCAAAAATTCTTCACAATTTGTTCACGACAAACGGATTATTTAAAGAAAATTCAACCGCAGTCGTGGGAACACGGGCAAAACCAAAGAGAATCTCACTAGACGTCATGTTCTGTTTACGTTATAATACAATGTCCCCCCTAGCGGGAGAAATTGGTAGTAAGGTTCCCTATTCAGCACAGTTGCTTTGAAACAACGTGAACGTAGTCGCGGTTTAAACTCATTTTCGTTTATAATCAAGTCAAAATACATCTCAGTATAGTGGTAAAATTTCATGCCTTCAAATTTCAAGTTACCGAACTTTTATCGAAAAATTACGACTCTAAAAATCATCTTATTTGAAGGGCGCTTTGTGAAGAGGGCATGCTAGCCTGACCTCTCCATAAAGCGATGTATAAGCTTCTTAACGATAAAACCTGAAAAAATGTGACTAGCAGAAGAGTTTTCGTTGCCGTGATGTTTCAGAGAAAATGCAAGAATGTCTAAATCCACTAAAATTTGGCGAAGTTTTTTTTATTCCAGTTTATCGGTGGGTATAATGATTGATTGTAAATTATTTTTTACGAAGCGCCACTGTAATTTACCGATGACTCAGAAGGGCCTACTTATGCCCTCACAAAATACGACCCTTTGCAAAAGAAACACCTTAATATCTCTGCCTGACATATCTACTGCGGCCAGTGATAAAAAAAAATATTCACTTCACAAGTTCCAGCCCAATTGGTAATCTTAAAAGCAAACTGCGTTGCACTGTCTAGACTTTGATATCTTTTTAAATCTGCAACGATGTAGTGGAACTTACGGAAACGTTGACATTTAACTTTCATTAGACGTATCTAAAAATCGATACTTTTAAAATTTATCGGTAGATATTTTTCTGTTCGCACTTGTTAACAACTTCCGAGAAATTCGGATGAAATTTTTTGCACACAAATAAATGATTTTTTTGACAAGTTAGAAAGACCCACCATACACTCGAATTTTAAGATGAAAGGGTGTGATACTTTTCATATTTAGACAGATATGAATCCGGCGATAATTGGTAACATAGTCCAAAACCTATAAAAATGTAAATCTCCGTCTACACAACTTATTCTAAGAGGCTATACAAATTACGTAACGCCATATTTCCAAATTTTTTACCCCTTTTGATTTGGCAAAATTACCGTACGAATTATCGGCAGTTGCAATAAAAAGAACTATCTCGTTAGTGCTCGGCGAGTTGCGATCTCGGTGAACAAACGAGGGAAGCGATTTGCGTTACGACTCTTCAAGGCTCGTTGAGAATGGTCCTGGACATGAATTGCCCGCCGGGCAAACCCGATACGAGAAAATCCTGCAAAGGGCCACCCTGTCAGGCGATCTGGTACACGTCCGACTGGACCGAAGTATAATCAAAATTTTCATAATTGCCGCATAAAAAAGCCCGCATTACACGATTATTTATCAACCTGTTTTTCTATTTACCAAGTGCACGCATTCGTGCGGAACTGGCACGCAGAGCCGTGAAGTTAAATGTCTGAATCCGAATACTCGCGAGGCCGATCATTTTCATAAGAAATGCAACGAAACCGAACGTCCCGTGTCGAGAAAGGTTTGCAACGATTATCCGTGTCGGGGCACGTTGGAAGAACGAGACGGTGAGATAGCGACGAGGTCGAGATACATACAAGACGATCCGGAAGTGACAAATGGTAAGGAAACATTTACCGTTGAAAACAAAAAAAAACCCTTATTTGAAGAGAAATATGTTTAAGGAGGTTGCTCAGGGTACGTAACGGTTGCCAACCCCGAATAATCAAATTTTCGGTTACGTAAAATAACTAAATTTCAGCTAATAAATATGTGGAATTCATATAATTAACTGTTTAAAAATGTTATTAATCTTTTTTGTTTATTTACATCGCGAATACTTTAAGCGCCTTTTGCCAAAATTTGAGCTATTTTGACCGTTTCGTTTTTTCCCAATAAAACTGCAAAGTCGAGCACTTTGAGTTACCGAAGCACGTCGTCTTATGAAGACGGTCAACCGGAAGTGCGGTGATCGTGGTTTTTCTGCTCACGTATCCAACCAAACCCGTTGAAAAACTGAAATTCGATAGATTAGATATAATAGATATCGTAAAAAATAAGAAAATCAATCTTCACCGTGTAGTTAAAGCACTACATTACAAGAAAGTTTCAATTTCCGGTTGGAAATGGTCAGAACGACGAAATAGCACCCACAGACTTATACCCGTATTCATAGTCCTTCCTTGAGGAACAAGGAATCCTTGTTCCTCAAGGAAGTTCCTCATGCGTTTCATAGACCTTCCTTGACAGAACAAGGAGCCTTATTGGCCTTCTTATTTCAAGGCAGGTTTCGAGCTTCCCTGAGGAAACCTTCGGCGCTGTGATTGGCTGTTTCGTTTCATATGACTAACGCTTGCGCTTGCGCTTGGAGGCTATGCAGTTTTTACCTGTATCACAGATCAGTCTACAGGTTAACCTCAAAAACAGTTAAAAGTGGAGCACGAAAAAAGTTTTGAAACGTATCACAATCAACGAAGTTTTAAAACAGCTGAGCTAATAGCAGCCTTTCGCGCTCTGTATAATGAACATTCTTTCCTTCATCCATAATTGTACTCGTCGCAACTCAATTTCTAATTTTCAACTTTGAGGTTATACACTCGAGGCTATACAATCGAGAGCCAAGCGGTTTGAGTTCGTTTCAAATATAGCCGAGTGGCGCTTCTATCAGCGGTTTTACCACCATAAGCAATCACATATCCCTAAATATCTCTTCCTTCTGGAAGGGAGAGTCGAGTTGCGACTATGAAACAAGGACGCCTCTGAGATTCAAGAAAGCCTTCATCAAGGCGTCCTTTATCCTTGAGATAAGGAAAGACTATGAATACGGCCATTAGCAACGTCGCGAAAAACAGCTGATGCGTTTGGCGAACATAACCTAGTTCTGTTTTGAAATTAATTTGAATAGAAGCCGCCACAAAATATGCAAACAACAATTTATGGAGTTTTATCATTTATCACGTATCAATAATATGTATAATTATATTCTGCCTATCGTGTTAATTCCGCCGAGGTAATTCAAGCCTATTTTAACAGGTTTCCGGCTGATTTTTTTTTTCATTTTAGTCCGTTCTTATGGTGGATATGTTAATATTATTGTTACGAAGATTACTACCGAGTCGTTGACAATCTAGTTTTCCAGTTTTTATTTGTTCACGTGCAATAAATTTATCATTCACCACAACATTTGACACACTATAATCGATAATACGAATAATCAACATAAGTAAACATCAATCGGAGCAGCTGTGGGAAAAATAAATTTAGACTCCTTTTTGACCCCGTGGAAGTGATCGTGCCTCCTAAAACAAGTTGAAACGCGGCAACCGCGCAATTTAGTCCTCAGTAGCTGGTATCACTGACCTCAAGCACGAACGCCACCTCGTGAGCGCGTAGCTGTCAAACACCCTTCGCGAATTCCGTTTTTCTTTGTTCGGCGAGAATGAAAAGATGGAAGGGCAAAATGCAAAGCGAAAACCAGTACAATCGACGGTTGGAGCAAGTGCGACCTAGAAAGCGGCGGAAAAAAGTAGTTGAGCCGGAAAATGAATGCGCATTCGAGGGACGACGCGCAATTGATTTGAAGGTTATGTCGAAAGACATACACTGCAGCTTCTATAAAGAATGATTCGAGATATTTGAATACTCTTTACGAAATCGTGGTAAGAAAGTTATAGCAACGAAGTGGCTACACGACATCTGACCCGACGACAAAATATCCGCGACAAAATATCCTCATGACAAAACATCCGCGAGACAAAATCCTAAATCTCGTCCACCATAAAACATTGAGTGTTCTGCGCGCCAAAACACCAAACACCAAAAACAAGCAAAACACCAAACCAACACCAAAAACACCCAACAAACACCTCAACATTTAATTACCGACAACGGATATAATATCAGCAACCCAACAAACCCAGCAACCCAAACAACACCAAAAAACAACACCAAAACACCAAACAAACACCTCAACATTTAATTACCGACAGCGGATATAATATCGGCAACCAACCCAAACAAACGCAAACAAAACACCAAACAAACCCAAACAAACACTTCAACATTTAATTACCGACAGCGGATATAATATCGGCAGATATTTTGTCTTGCGGATGATTTGTCATGAGGATATTTTGTCCTGCGGATATTGTGTCGTCGGATATTTTGTCACGGAAATTTTGTCGAGGATATTTTGTCGTCGGGTCAAAACGCGTGTTACCAACGAAGCAATAGTTTGTCCGTTTCAAATTTTGGCGCCTTATCAAAATGGCCGACTTGATAGAAGCGTTGCCACGTGCCGTAGGGCGCTTTATCGTTTTACGCGAATCAGCTAAAATGTCCTGTTTTATTTCACGAATATCTCGATAACGAGACATACAAGACGCTGTACACTTCGTTGAAATTATTCATTAAAATCTCGAGAATTTTTCCGCCTATTTCCATTAAATTCTTACTATTTTTATTATGTTGCCATAGCCGTATTAGAGTTTTCATCAAGGAGACTAGAGAGAAGGATTCGACACTCCCTACTCAAACAGTTCTTTCAATCGGTCGCAGAGGTGTAGTGCTCAGTTCCGCCGCAGGCGTCGCTAGTGTTCTTGGGAACCAATAATATATAGTAATACAAAACTGCATAAGGTGAAACTGGCCGTGTTATGGCCAGCAAAAATTGTTTTTGCTGGCAAAATTGTTTGCGTCTGTCAAAAGCAAATATATCTGTCGTGTACACCAGCACAGCAGCTATATAAAACCTTCGCGAGCGAATTCTTTTTCAGCGAATTTAATTGTTTATTTGCGACAACATCGGCAAAGAAGGAGCAGGGAGTCTTTCAAAATTTACTGTTAAATTAATCGTGTTGTACTTATTATATAATTATTAAATCTGATGTGCTTATTATATAATAAGCCCATGTGAATAAAACAACACGAGTGGTTTCATTAATATGTGCTTTATTAATATTATTTATATTTTATTTATTATATATATGTACACAATATTATTATATATTATAATGGAAGGAATCCCCACTTGGGTGTATTATCATTCGTGTGTGCGAGAGAGAACGCACCATGTCTGTTCCAAGTGAGTACGAGAGAGAAACACGATCACCCCCAGTTTTGTGATTGGTCGTTGAAGAGGAGCTCGGACCTTATGCAGTTTTGTATTACTATATATTATCGTTTCCCAAGAACACTAGCGACGCCTGTGGCGGAACTGAGCACTATACCTCTGCGACCGCTAGAAAGAACTTCGTACATACAGGCTAGGATAGGGAGTTTGGACTCCTTTACTCTAGTCTCTTTGGTTTTCATGAAGCTGTTTCTATGTCGCCCGTGTACAAGAACCCAACTTCAATAATTAATTGCTCAACAATTACGCAGGCGAAGTACTTGAAATTTTCCACAGAGCCGTAACACCCGTTCCAAAAGATCCTCAATTCAGCAAATTCTTACTATTTCGCAATAGCTGAGCAACCTCCTTAACCCTACGTTGACACATCGGGTCATACGAACCGGGATAAATTCGAAATAAAATGCTCATTTTCCCGAAATTTAAAATTTTCAATGACTTTTTACAACATTTCAATTATATACTTTCCAAATTTTAATTATGCACACATATTGAGAAATGTCGAAAGTGTATTGCTAATTTTTGTCAATAAAAACCGACCGGAGATTTGTTGATAGCAAGTGGATGAAGTACTATCCACCTCAAATTGACCCAATCTGTCAAATTCGTGTCGAAATATAAGTGTCGATTTGTGCGAAAGTATTTTATAGACTTTTTTGTTTGTATGCAGGTATATCCGGGAATAGTGATTGTAACGACAATATGTCAAATTGTGCTCTCGTAACGCAAGCCCGACTCTGCATTTATCCGTTTTATCAAAAAATGTGTTGCGCCTCGTGCTCTAAATCCAGACGAGACGAGATGGAGTGAAAGAGCAACTGCTGGTAAATCGAATTCTCTTAAGTATGCGCCCAAGCGTTAAGGGGTGATACCAGTGTGAACGCTGAAAATTTGGGTGATTTTCGGGAATTTTTTGAAAGAAAAGTATTCAAATAAATGTTTCGGAAAATTAAGAATATATTTGGCTATATTTGACGTATATTACACAATTTTTTCATAGAAAAATATTGAGATCCAAGCCCCTTGTGCGCTGCCTTCGGAGAGGCCAAAAAAAAAGTTCCTCCACTGCTGACATGATTCCGGCCGATGGAGTAGCCGAAACCGAAAAAGAAAAAATGTCGTTAAACTGGAAGATGTGTCTTGTACAATGACGTAGGATTTTCGAAAAATATCAAAATCTAACAAAATGGCGTAATTATAAAAAAAAACGTCTGTTTTCTTGCCTATAAAATGGTTGTTTTTTCAATGCCAAATCGTCAATTTTCATCCAATCAAAAATATCCTACTTCATTGTAGAGTAAATATATTCAAGAGTACTCAATTCAAATTTCAAGTCAATCGGATAATTGCTCTTTGAATTACAATGTCAGCAAATTTGAAAAATCTCATTTCGAGAAAAACGCGTTTAAAGATTTAACTGGGGCATTTTATACCTACGAGCGGTTGCTCTGTAGAAGGCTGACATTCGGGGTGTATTAGAGATACGATCGTAACATTTTTACAGGATATTCTTGAAAGTATAAACTGTCGAAAAAGACAAAAAAAAACGATTTTTTGAAAGTGTCACACTGGTATAGCCCCTTAAGGTTGGAATGTTTCGTCTTGGAAAATCTCATTTCCAAATCGTTCGTGATTTATTTTTAGCAAACACGATGTAAAGCTGCAAAACACTGTCACTGGAAATTTTTCCCAGCAATTAAATTATTATCTTCTTACAAACGAATAACTCCATTAAAACTTCTCAATTTCTATTTTTCTCATTTCCACTTTACGATAATAGATGATAAGTAGGTGGGTGTGTAAATATGTAGAAAAAAAAGCTTATTCAATTCCTGTGAATTATACACGTATATACATATGAGGGATTCTCCGTCAATTCAGCCACTTTTTTGACCATCTCAGATCTGCCCCAGAATTGGTTATATCAAAGTACTACTAAAAGGCATTCTATGTGAATTTTTTCAAATTTTTTAATTCAACATTTTAGAAAATGCCGTTTTTTTTCCAAATGAATATATCTCGGAGACGAGAAGTAACTGAAAAAAAATGTCTGTACATAAAAGTTGTAGTTTTGTGTGAGCTTTCGAGCGGACGGCGTGAAATAATTTTGACGTTCCGGTAACGCTGATTTTTTACCAAAAAAGGGTGAAATTATTTTTTTATTCAAAAACGGCCATTTTTTTGGCTGAAAAAATTACAGAATCTTCCAGTATGTCTGACGACATCGCAAAATAATCGCCAGAGTGGCACGAATCGAGGTTCTAGGGTAAAAAAAAATGAAACCCCACAAATTAATTTTTTTATACCGGAACCTCGCTCCGTGCCACTCTGGCGATTTTTTGCGATATCGTCAGACACACTGGAAGACTCTGTAATTTCTTCAGCCCAAAAAAATGGCCGTTTTTGAATAAAAAAAATAATTTCCCCCTTTTTTGGTAAAAAATCAGCGTTACCGGAACGCAAAAATTATTTCAAGTCGTCCGCTCGAAAGCTCACACAAAACTACAACTTTTATGTATAGACACTTTTTTCAGTTACTTTTAGTTTCCGAGATATATTAATTTGAAAAAAAACGGCATTTTCTAAAATGTTGAATTAAAAAATCTGAAAAAAAATAACATAGAAGGCCTTTTAAAAGTACTTTTATATAACCAATTATGGGGCGGATCTGAGATGGTCGAAAAAAAGTGGCTGAATTGACGGAGAAACCTTCATTTATGTCATACGAATAGTAAAAGTTATCTACGAATATTAATCTGTGTAATTTTTACGTCGAAAATAAATGTTCACTTTTCCATCGGATTAAGTGAGAGAAGAGCAATAAAAATTGTCAACAGAACGGGTGATCGGAATTTTCATTCGTAATTGCAATAATTGTAATTCGTAACTGTAAATGGTAACACTTATGTTACCATTCTTCGTGACTACAAACGCACAGGCCTGGAAAATATTTTTTGACACAATTTCATCGAAGTTCATCGATTGGTTTACCTCGAAAAAAAAGGTTTGTAAAAAAATAGTGTGAATTTTTTTAAAATGGTTTATTTTAATTTAAAAAATGGTTTTCTTTAAATTTTCGCATTACTCACTTGATTAAAAAAAAAGGTTTTCATAAAAAAAATGGTTTTCGTATTTTTAAAAACATTGCACAAATATGCTAACTTAATTAAATCTTCGAATTTCTCACTTAATTTTAAAAAATTGGTTGCCGTTAAAAAAAATTGGTTTTCTTATTTAAAAAAAACACTGCACAAATATTCTCACTTAATAAAATCTTCGAATTTTTCACTTAATTTAAAAAAAATTGGTTTTCTTGTATCAAAAAAATATTACAGAAATATTTTTTTGGTAGCGTCGACATAACAGAAAAAAAATATTCACAATCCCACGAAAAACGATTTATCGTATACTCTTTATTTCTTTTGCATAGCGTTATCCTCCACACAATTATATTTACACTTAACGATTAAGAAGGTAAAATAAATTATCGTTAATTCTATGTACAATCTTAAAACTTATAAGGCAAGGGGCCTGAGCTTGTGCTTGGTGAGAATTTACGAAGGCAAAGAAGATTCCTATCAGACTTCTCACTAGAGCTAAAAAGGAGCGTTCGAATCTTTTGAAATGAAAAATGGTAGAATCCGAAAAAGTGGACGAAGTATTAAAAAAATCTATTTTTTTGTACAACATGATAATACCCAACAGCTCTGGAGTTCATTTTTGCTCTCAGAGATTTGCACTTCTCGATCGTGCAACCCCTATGAGAATTTTGAAAAAGAAACAAGTTATAATGCTGTCCAAAAACTATCCCGTTCCGTTGCGTCTGATTTTCGAACACTAAAAACGTTCAAAATGAAAATTATCTGCATATCATGCTGACGATTAATCGCGAAAGATCGATAAGTCCATCCACCGAGCTCGATTGCAATCGAATATTTCCCGGGATTATTTTCCCGATCTCGAGAAAATATGAGAAAGAACGTCTCAAGTTTCCATCGCGTCCGTGTGGTTGCCGCTATCGTGATTCTTGTACGCCGAAAAGAATGCGAGAGCCTTCATCAGCTGATAACTCTTACTTATCGGTATGTTGCTGTCGTAAAGATTTTTCGACGATTTGCAATCCACGTAGAACCACCAGTTGCACTTTAGAATCGTCTGATCGAACAAAGTTGATTCCGGACAGAGAAAACTCTTCATTATCAGGCCCTCGTCCGTTAGAGCACATACGTGGAAGACCTATTGCCCCCCAAAAAATAAAAGAAACAGAAATAGTGAGAAGAAAGTCATCAATTCATAATTCGAATCTATTGGGATGTTGAATAATCCCTCGCTGTTTTTCTCGTGGAAATAAATGTTTCATTTGAAAAATGTCTTCATGAAGTAATATCGCCAATTCAACTCATCAAAATTATTATTTTTGAATCGTCTAACCGAAGGGATAATGCGCCGGGGGCAGGTGGGAGGAGAGCGGGGGGGCCATATATGAATATTGGACATTTTAGACCCTCATATACATTTTATCGTATCTCTGGGGGGGCAGCTGTCCCCGCCTGCCCCCGGGGGAACGTCGCCAGGGGGGCTGCCCCCTCCTGTCCCCCTAGGGGAACGTCGCCAGGGGGGCTACCCCCTCCTGCCCCCCTGGGGGAACGTTGCCAGGAGGGGGCGGGAGCGGGCAGCCGCCCCCTTAGGGGGAAAGGGGGTCAGCTGCCCCAGGGGGCAGGAGGGGGCAGCCCCCCCCCAGTGACGTGCCCCCAGGGGGCAGCTGCCCCCTCGCCAGAAATAAAAAATGTATATGAGGGTCTCAAATGTCTAAAATTCATATTTCCCCCACCCGCCCTCACGAATCTTGCCCCCCCCCCCGGCTCATTGCTGGCGACGCCCTTCGTCTAAACCATTCCCTGGATGTTGTTTCAGCTGCAGATTTTTTAAAATATAGTCGCACCGTAAAATTCCCCGTTAATACTCTTTTTGGCACGAAATTTGAAATGTTTAATGCTATGAAAAAAAGTTGTTTACCCTTCGACAAAATGACATGCACTGAATTTTAAGTACTTCTTAATATGTGGATTACCATCCTAAACTACACACACGCAGTTCTAGTACCGCCATCTCTTGGAAAACAGCGAGAACTTGTTCAACGTCCTAATATTATTTATTTATTGTTGAAAGTATGTAACGTATAAATGTGTTTACCATGCAACCAAGATCCTCGTCAGCGTACAGACCAGGAAAGTGCTTCTGATCGCCGCAATAAAAACTCGTGTCTGGCAGATCGACTCGACTGGAAAAATTATCATCGAAGTTCTTGTCATATCCGTTGGGATAGTATTCCCGAGGAGCATTCATAACTTTTGTTATTCCAGCGGTGTTATACCTGGAAGATTAAAACATTTATCGAAATGTAATATACATTATAAATGTAATATATACATATTAAACTGTCATTGTGAATGGTGCTATAAATGATTACGCTTTAACAGTTTTAATGATAATACCTAACAGAAATAATCATAGAAGCTACAATGATGATGATGATGATGATGATGATGATGATGATGATGATGATGATGATGATGATGATGATGATGATGATGATGATAATGATGATGATGATGATGATGATGATGATAATGATAATGATAATGATGATGAAGAAGTAACAATGATGTTGATATGGCTGATGATTATGACGATGATAATAATGATGATAATGATAATGATGATGATAATGATAATGATGATGATAATGATGATGATAATGATGATGATAATGATGATGATAATGATGATGATAATGATGATGATAATAATGATAATGATAACGATGATGATGATGGTGATGATGATAATGATAATGATGATGAAGAAGTAACAATGATGTTGATATGGCTGATGATTATGACGATGATAATAATGATGATAATGATAATGATGATGATAATGATAATGATGATAATGATGATGATAATGATGATGATAATGATGATGATAATGATGATGATAATAATGATGATAATGATGATGATGATAATGATGATGATAATGATGCTGATAATGATGATGATAATGATGATGATAATGATGATGATAATGGTGATGATAATGATGATGATAACGGTGATGATAATGATGATGAAGAAGTAACAATGATGTTGATGATGATGAAGAAGTAACAATGATGATGATGATAATTGTGATGATGATGGTAGGTAATAAAATGTCATAATGGTATATTTACGTCTTCAGAGGAGTTTGGGTAGTCGTGGTCGTGGTGGTAGATCTTTCCTGCTGTTTCTCCATCAATTGCTGTTGCCTCAACAAAATGGCAGCCTCGAGGGCCTCGAGAGTTATGTTGCTCGCTTCGGCGAGTGCCTTGAGCGACGTTTCCATTCCTTGAATGGGCGCCAATGACGGCAAATTGGCCATGGACGGCCGTTTATCGTTATGCTTCGTCCCGGAATTCAGAAGTTCGCTGGAGGCAGCTGAATGAAACGATTGCAGGGTCATTTCATTAACGGAAGCTGCGGCTTCCTCGCCGGGAATCGCCAACTAAAAATCATCATAAGACGTTCGCCATTAATTCCACTTGGCAGAATTGCACTTCTGCTCGAACGCGAGTTGCAGGGCATACGAATGCCGAACTTTTTTTCATCGGGTGAATTAATTCAGCGGGATTGCGATGTTTGGCAGCTGCGTCGTTTACCGAGTCGCCCTTGATGATCGAGTCAGTTATTTGCGAGGAGAATCAGCGGAAAACGGGAATGGGGAAAAAAGATTCTTACTGGCGCGTATTCGTCTTTGGAAACTTCGTTGACCGAATCCTCCAGTAACGTTGGACTGTTGTTGCTTATTCTGTCGGTGAGTTGGGCCAATGATGGTGGCATCGTCACGAACTCGGGTAAGCCACCGTTCGAAGCTGCTACTGGTTTACGTTGAGCGATCAAATCGAGATTGGATGAAATGGCGTTTGGCATTGCGTGCGAATAAACCGGCGAGTCCGCCATCGAACTCGCTGCTTGGGGAACCTGCGATGAGAAGACAGTGAATTGGAAGCTGCACCAACTTCTGTTCCATAGAACGTTCGCACATCAGGCACATCAAGCCAAGGACGTCGCCAACTAATGGGCCAGGGGGCGGGCAAGATGGGGAAGGGAAGGTGGAAGAAATACGAATTTTAGACATTTTAGTCCTTCATACACATACTTTCAAATATCTAGGGGGACACCTGCCCCCCTGCGGCCCCCCCTTGGGGGCGCCCTTGCATCAAGCCCGAATATCCTGAAATTGGAAGGCAAGTATGTCCAACCTGAACCCTCTTCGCTTGGAGAGCAACGATCTGCTGCTGACCATTCTGTGGCAAGATGGGGAAGGGAAGGTGGAGGCAATACGAATTTTAGACATTTTAGTCCTTCATACACATGCTTTCAAATATCTAGGGGGACGCCTGCCCGCCTGCGGCCCCCCCTTGGGGGCGCCCTTGCATCAAGCCCGAATATCCTGAAATTGGAAGACAAGTATGTCCAACCTGAACCCTCTTCGTTTGGAGAGCAACGATCTGCTGCTGACCATTCTGTGGCAAGATGGGGAAGGGAAGGTGGAGGCAATACGAATTTCAGACATTTTAGAAGTTCATACACATGCATTCAAATATCTAGGGGAGCACCTGCCCCCTCATGGCGACGCCCTTGTATCAAGCCCGAATATCCTGAAATTGGAAGGCAAGTATGTCCAACCTGAACCCTCTTCGTTTGAAGAGCAACGATCTGGTGCTGAGCATTCTGCGGCTGGCCCAGCTTCTTCATCTGCTGTTGCCTCGTCGCCTCCTGCTGCTGGAGACGTTGTTCCTTCAGGACTTGAATGGCGAAAGCCTCCTGTTGCATTCTTTGTACCTGCCTTGTTCGAGCCTCTTGCTGCTCTCTCGTTTGTTGAGCCACGTTCTGTCCTTGCACCTGCATTATCTGAGACTGGGTTTGGGTTTGCTGTTGATGACTCTGTAGCCGGAGCTTCTGCGATTGGGAGTGAGCTTGCTGCTGTTGTTGCTTGCGCATCGAAGCCTCGTGTTGCTGCAACGATTCGAAGGACGGTGCCGGCACGGTCCTCAGGGCCGTCGAGTTTTGCTGCACGACCATGAGCCTCTGACGTTCCGGCTGTTGTCCCATCGGCCGTGGGGCGCCAGGTGGAAGAGGCTTGAACGGTGGCACCGGTCCCGTTTGTCGCATGACTTGACCAATTCCACGATTTCTATCGTCCCGTTTCAACGTTGCCTTGGATTCGTCCACGGACATCGAGAGTGCGATAACAAAAACATACACATTTTTTAGATGATTAATCGAGGTGTGAAAGTTTCGAGGCTCCTGCGGAAATTCGTGATTCCGAAAGATTCTCTCGTTATGATTGAAACTGTTGTTCGCGTCTTGCAATCGTTTCGAAACGTCTTGGCTGCAAGTGGGACGATTAATTGGGTATTCTAGCTTTTTGTTACCAGCTGGTGGATTGTACTGATCGTACTTCGACAAACGGTCATCTTCTCCCATTGTTCGAGGCGATCGGAATATTATTCCCCTAATTTCACGAGCTTGAAGTGGCTTTGAAGACTCTTTCGATATCGACGATAATGCCTTTAACGGGTGAGGTCAGAGGTGAAACATTATGACACCGTTCAACGTCGAATTGAATGGTTCTCTCGTGAGAGACGTGGGTATGGATGTATGGTAATTTCTGTGTACTTTCATCCTGACCGCGAGCTATTTTGACGCGAGTGGTCACGCGAGAACGTACAATCTAAACGTCCTCTTTCCCTCGCTCTGATGAGTTTCGATCGAAGGTAACGTGAAACGTGACTGTACCGAATTACGCGTGTTGCCTTCTAGGATACTCTGTTGAATTATGATCCGCTCAAATGACACGCGGTTGTTGCACCAGCAGCGAATGCGTGGGCCTTGATTCGCGTTTGTCTTTAGCTAGTTTAACAAGTGCAGTCTCATTGATGCTGGTTCGTGATTAAATTGTGTGCCTATCTTGAATACAATATCTCGCTCAAGGTTTCATAGATATATGTGTATATATGTGTATATATGTGTATATATGGGTGTGTGTGTGTGTGTGTGTGTGTGTGTGTGTGTGTGTGTGTGTGTGTGTGTGTGTGTGTGTGTGTGTGTGTGTGTGTGTGTGTGTGTGTGTGTGTGTGTGTGTGTGTGTGTGTGTGTGTGTGTGTGTGTGTGTGTGTGTGTGTGTGTGTGTGTGTGTGTGTGTGTGTGTGTGTGTGTGTGTGTGTGTGTGTGTGTGTGTGTGTGTGTGTGTGTGTGTGTGTGTGTGTGTGTGTGTGTGTGTGTGTGTGTGTGTTTGTGCGCGCGTGTGTGTGCGTGCGTGTGTGTGTGTGCACGTAAGGCGATGTAGTACTGATTACTGTCACAATATCATTGGCATTGAATGGAAAATTAAATACCTACAGTCTACAAGACTCATGAAATCTTACATTTATATGATGTTTAGTTCTCGATCAAAAAACGTTTATCGAACTTTTCAATAATCAAGTGTATTCGATGATACATTCGATTTCATTAATCGACCCACAGTTTACGTCGAAAAAAATGGGACTTGTTTTCTACACAAAATGCCGTTATATCCAAGGTACTCTAGCGGGATTCTTCACGTTGCAGATTTCCTTGCTATAAAATGAAAGTAGGCCCGATAGCCTTGCGATGTGTATATACGTAGCAAGCAAGTCGCGACGATTTTTGTTGCTCGCGGAACTGTTAATGCGACGAATTGAACGAGCCTCCACGAGTATTGTAGCCTGTAACAAGTGGTCGGCCCGTACTAGACACTTTGTGAAAATATTGCGAATGCAGATGGAACGATACGCAAGATTGAACGCGTAGAATTCATAATAGAATGCAAGTGGGCACAATTGTGCTCGAGTAAACCGCCGATTTATGGCGTTCAAGATTCATGGACTTTTTTTTTGTTGGTCCACGTCTCTCACGATGTACTGATCATACTGATAGTAATAGTGGAAAGCGACTGACAAATAATTTCTCCCATTTCCATTTGAGGGGTTTCCTCACTGCAGACGCTAAAAAAGGCTATTTTCGTGATTTTTTTTGATAGTGCTATATTATAGATATTGATACAACAGTTGTTACACTTAATAAATACACTTTCGAAAAGCGTTAAAAAAAATTCATTTATTTAAGTCACTATTTATAGAGGAAAATGATAGTTTAAAAAACGTCCTAAAAAAATTGTAGGTCTGCGCTGTTCATGAAATCTCGGTTATGGATCATCCGAAACAAACAAATCAAGCGGTTTCGGATTCAGTATGTTAATGGCTATAGCGCATATTATACGATTTTTTATAGATGCAAAAATAATAAAATGGCGGACATTTTTCGAAAAGACACTTTTTTCACTGTTTTTGGTTAAAAAAATAGTAAATATCGAAATTTGAAAGAAAGTCCTTGATATTCACTATAGCTATAGTTGTAAAGGATATGTGGTTAAAATTTCATAAGAATCGGTTCAGTAGTTTCGAAGATTTTATCAACAAGCCGTCGAAAAACGTTGTTTCGGGAAAAACACGTTTAAAGCTTGTTTAGGTTACATGAAAACATAAAATTTAAAAAAATGTATTTCGAACATATATTCATTAAGTGTAACAACCTTTATATCAATATCTATAATATAAACGTATCAAAAAAAATCATGAAAATTGCCTTTTTAGGGCCTAAGGGGTAAGAAGACCCCTTAAACGCGTAGTAATTTATCAAACTTGCGTAATTACTCCATTGATTGAGGCAGACGTTATTTTTTTCCCTTTGTTCACTGTCAATTCCAACCCAAATTTTTACGTTGGTAATAAGCAATCGAATCAAATAATCTGCGAAAACATGCTTCGGTTTTCGAAAATTCATCGCAAAAAAAAGTTCCCAAATACTTTTTTTCATCTACTGTAGATTTTTTATTTTGTTTTATATCTATCGATTCAAACTTACCCCATTGGAGGAACCAGCCGGTATCAAATTTCCTCTCGTCTGTACGCTTCGTCTCTTGCTGCTCTCCAAATTCGACAACGAATCCCTGAAGCCGAGCTCGTCGCCGACGCTAAATCCTACAAGGTGCATCATCGGCTCCGTTAATTGCTGATCTCTCGTTGGCAAGGGGGGGGGGTAAGAAGTGAGAAAATTGTTGAGGATACTCGCGAGGACGGTGCCCCGCTTGAGATATGCAAAAGTATTATCGACGTGTCATTCGACTGGAATGGTCCAAGGCAACGGAATAAATCATATCAGTGGTTAGCGATGTTCCTCCCCATCAGCTTTTTTACCTCGTTCTCGGCTACGTCTTTTTTTTTAATTTTTTTTTTTGTTCAATTCGGTATACACGAGTGTTACGAAAGTAGGGCAAAGAGCATAGCGAATCGTGTGTCGCAATGATCGCGTGCGTTAAACGAGAACATCATCGACGCTTCGTATGGAACATTCCAGGTCAAATCTACGAGATCTCTGTGATCTTTGATTTTAGTTTTCAAGCAGTAAATTCCAAAACCAAGACACCGTGAGTTTCTTTTCTCACCCAACAAGAGGGTGTAGTTCCGAAACGCCCATACTTCTGATTAATTTGGAATTTTATGTATCCATGTATTTTGACTCGCTGATTATGAATATCATAGTGAAAATATCCGCGAATTTGATTTTCAAGGTCAACACTCACGAAAACTGATTTTTTAACTGTTTTTTCTGTTTTATTTTAGTAAATATTCATTTTAGAGAAAAATGTTTCCCATAAAAGTCATAGCCTATGAAAATATTGATCTTCTGTGTTTTATACAGTTTTTATCTAAAACCATTCCGTTTCGAGAAAAATGGGATAATCGTCCAATAAGTGAAAATTGCTTAGCTCCATTAGTTTCAATATTATCTACGCATTTTACCGCGGGAAGGTTGGAGTTTAGTCTTTAAAGTGCATTTTATTTTTGCTTTTTTGTTTTTTATCATTTTTCTTGTATTTTAGTTTCTTTTTGTATTATGTACTATTCTTGCATGTTTTTGTGATACAGTAAATTTTAAAGTGCATGTTTTTTTTTGCTTTTTTATTTTATTTTAGTTTCCTTTTGTATTATATATTATTTTTGCGTTTTTTGTTTGGGTTTGGTTTTTTGTTGGGCTTGCTTGGGCTTTTTGTTTAATTTTGTTTTTTTTTACTTTGGGTTGTTTGGGCTTTTTTGTTTACATTTGTGTTTGGATTTTTTTGTTGGTTTTGTTTCAGATTGAATTTGGTTTTTCTCTTTCGGTTTGTGTGGGCTAATGAACGTTATCTATATTCTTTCTGTTACCGATCCGTTACTATAGATTAGTAGATAATATCGAACTTAATGGAGCTAACAAGGAACATCCCTCAGGTGACACCCTTCGATTTTGTTGAAATTTGGATATGTTATAAAGGACCAAAAAGTAAGCGATACATATTTTTTTTTATCAGCGGAAAAACGGTTTCACCACGAGGGGTGAAACCACCCCTCACCACGAGGGGTCATATAGCAGTTTCACACACAACCAGTCCGCCGATTTTAATGAAACAAAAACGAAAATTCTTCTAATTCGAAACAATGAAAAATCCACTACAGTGACATTGCAAAAAAAAATTAAGGGATGAACCACCCTAGAGATGCCTTTTTTCGAGAGGTGTCCCATTCTTCTCGAACCGGAATGGTTTTAGACAAAAATTGTATGGAATATAAAAGTTCAATATTTTCAAAGGCTACAACGTTTGTACGAAACATTTTTCTCTAAAATGAATATTTACTAAAATAAAACAGAAAAACTGTTTAAAAATCAGTTTTCGTGAGTATTGACCTTGAAAATCAAGTTTGCGGGTATTTCCAATAAGATGTTCGTGATCAGCGAGTCAAAATCCACAGGTACACGAAATTCCATATTAATCAGAGGTATGTAAGAGGTAGAAGACATTTCCACACGAAAAAAAACCTCTTTCCGTGTTTCCAAAAATTGCAGGTTTCCACGCGATTAAATATGCTTCACCAATGTGCGCGTGTTGACTCACGTGTGATCCGTTACGTGAGAAAAACGTTCATCGATCTCGACAACGCCCATTCCGACCACGCTTGCATCTCACTAATCTTCGCGCCCGTCCTATTTCTCGCCTATTTTTATTTTGTTCAATAAACCCCTTAAGAAACGAATAATGTACCAATGTAACCTTTGATTATGCCTGGAAAATTAATGTTGGCGCTTGTCACCAATTGCGGCATTATTTCGTGTATTCGAAGGCAAATTTTACTTTGTGGCTCAAAGGAATCATTCAATTTTGTCCATGTCCTTTTTTTAGTTCGTAAAAGTGCATGCATGAAGGGGATACTTGACACACGTATGTGTATCTTATTATCTATTTTGCAAATCGTTTTTGGGTTCGTCTCTTCCAGTATAATGAACCCAACTCATGCCTGCATAAAATATGCATAAAATAGGAATTTGTGCATGTGGATGTCCTATTTATAAATATATATGTATATACACTTACAATGATGAGTGCGAAAAGAGAGAACAAGTCACCAGAAAAAATATGAAGGGGCATATATTTATATATATATTCATAAATATGTACAAATGGATCTTAAGAGTTTTTAGTCGAAGCTGCATGTGAATAATTTCACGTCAATTTCGAACATTTCTCGAGATGAAAAAAATCACGTTGAGCAAGCTTCATTTCGTAATGTTCATATACATATTCATATACAAACGTTTTCTGCATGGTCTTGAAGAAAAAAAGGAAGATTTAGTCTGCGACGTGTAAGCTCAAAATCACTTGGCGACTGTAGTGGGAGGAGGATGACGAAGCGGCAAAAAAGTCGAAGAGCTCTACTCAAAAATCGATTCCGACGTGTGACCTTGAAAGTTTAATTTTTCAAGGTCATACAATGCTCCGAGTCAACGGGACCTTACGGGACTGTTTTTCTATTGTTCTTTATACGCCGATCACATCCTTGAGAACTATTTCCTCGCAACGAGATTTCGATTGATATATTTGTTTTCTTTCTTTCGTTGGACACTCACCGAGGCCAACGTAGCCTTTGACACCACCGAGATTTCGTACACGGAAGAGGCCGGATTTTTTGAAGGCACAGTTAAGCGTGAAACCAAAGTCAGATTCCAGGACACATGTGCCTATCGTCTCCCGCCACGTGAAGCCTAGAACCAAACCGGAAATACCATTTTTTCCTCTCTACAGGGCCTCCGATATTTGCTCTGCTCGCGCTTCTTCTCACGTTTGTCACGCTGGATTTTTCTGCCGACTTATCTTTACTCTGTGCTACGCGATACTCTGTCCTTGGTAAGTCTCAGGAATTTTTGCGCATTTTTCTCGAATTTTCTCTGCTCCTATTCGAATTTGTAATACGGTCTGTGTTAATTGTCCTTTTGTACGATGTGTGAGAAACTTGTTTCCTTTTTTACTCGGATATTATATCTGATTTAACATACGGATGACTCGCTCGGAGGTTATAAAAAAAGAAAGTTGGTGGGCAGGGTGGGTCTGCTTTTACACGCGATATCACACGCCTCCGCCCTAAATATCGTTTCGTTGTACTGTTCCGACAGAGGGCATCGCGCGGTCTTTCTCGCGCGAAGACGATCGACAGACTTACGAGTACGCGACAATTAATCGAGAACTTGTAGTACCGTAAAACTTTACTTTAAGGAGTGAGATGCAGTCAGAGGAGTGAAAAAACGAGCATTTTCAATATTTTTTTTTTAACATTAATTAAGTTTGTTTTACAAAAGTGGTTACACAGACTTTTTATGTTATATTTCAACTCGACTTGTACAAATTTTCAAGGAAAAATATTGATTATTTATAAAAAATATCGCCATCTTTGTCAAACCCCTTTCGGCATGTAGTGCTTTGCGGTGACCACTATGATTCAAAAACCACTCAGTGGATTTTGATGAAATTTGGTGTGCTTATTGATAGCATTAAAAACTAGTCCTTAATCGAAGGATTTTCATTTTTGTTGAAAATTTATATTTTTTTTTTATCAATAAACGTGCGATTTTTTGGTCGAAAATCGAAAGTTATCTGTTGGAAGCTGCCATTTTGTTAATTTTTGAAAAAAAAAAGTTTCGATTAAGAACTAGTTTTTAATACTATCAATAAGCATACCAAATTTCATCAATATCCATCGAATGGTTTTTGAATTATAGTGGTCACCGCAAAGCACTACATGCCGAAGGGGGTCCGACAAAGATGGCGATATCGTTATAAATAATCAATATTTTTCTTTGAAAATTTGTACAAGTCAACTTGAAATATAACGTAAAAAGTATGTCTAACCACTTTTGTGAAACAAACTTAATTACTAAAAAAAAAAAATTATCGAAAATTCTCGTTTTTTCGCACCCCTGACTGCATCTCACTCCCTAAACAGGTTTTGGACGTTTTTTGTAGGTAACTTTTTTAACATCGTGAATTCCAACTTTTTTGCTCCAATAGAATAATGTGTCCTTTGGCTATCAAATGTATATGAAAGTCAAGCCACACCACCCCCCACAATTTCATATCTTTTTTTTCAAAAGTGTCAAAGTAACCTCGAGTGTGGGGTTTCTTTGACAAGGCATTGAAATGCAACTCATGTCAAAGATTACTTTGTCAAGGGTTACTGTGACATCATTTTGATACAAAAATTTAATATTTTATGCATTATACATGGAACTAAATGAAAAACAACGATTCTTTACAATCAAATTGTCACCATTATTAAGGGTGGACACCACTGCGACAGGCCGAAAAAAGATCGTATGTACCGATTTTGTCTACTGGATTATTTATTTGCGATTTGGGAAAACGGTGTGTTATTAAGCATATATTGAACTTATTTTGGCTAAATTTTTATTTTAAACAATTTACACGAAAAAAGGAAAAAAAATGGTTTTCTCAGAACCAGGTTTTTTAAATGAGCACGCAGCAGAACTCCAACAATTGTCGTCCAATCGACGTGAAATTTTGACTGTAGCTTCTTAGATTGCTTCAACAGTCAAGTGCGAGCGTTTTTTTTCCGATTACTTGAATATGGTACAAAATATATCACTTTTGATATGAAAATTATATTCGAAAAAACGAACTTTTTTTTCAAACCCGTCTCCATTTTTTTCTTTTATTAATTACCCCCCATACTTGACTGCTAAAACTAATATAATTAACGAAAACATTTCACTTTTAGTTTCGGGACTAAATTTACGACAATTCTACTGCGTGCGGCGGTGAGGGTTAGCTGACAACCAGTATAAGTGCTATAGCGACTCGTGCGCGGCCATTTTGTATTCTTTTGACAGATAATTTTTTTCGTACGTACTTCAAAATGTACCTTATAAAACCCAAAAGTTCTTTTGACAATGTATTTTATTCCTGTCTTTAAGAAAAATTCAAAAGAAAACGGTCGATAATGGGCAGTCACAGTGGTGCCCTCCCTTAAGAAACCATTTTACATAAAAATATCAAGTACCTAGGGTACTATTATAGGCATTTAGTCAGTCTTCATCAGTCTTATAATTATCATCAGTATCATAATTGGCATCATAATTATCATCATAATTATCATCATAATTATCATCATAATTATCATCATAATTACCATCATAATTATCATCATAATTATCATCATAATTATCATCATCATTATCATTATAATTATCATCATAATTATCACCATAATTATCATCATAATTATCGTCATAATTATCATCATAATTATCATCATAATTATCATCATAATTATCATCATAATTATCATCATAATTATCATCATAATTATCATCATAATTATCATCATTATTATCATTATTATTATCATCATAACTATCATCATAATTATCATCATATCATCATTATTATCATATCATCAAGATTATCATCAGTCTTATAATTATCATCACAGTCTTCATCAGTCTTCTAGTTATCAGTGAGATCAAAATCAATATGAGCAACATTACAATCAACTTTAGCAGCTTTATAATAAACTTGAAGAACGAAATGTTGTGCAAGAAAAATTCCAAAGAAACAGTCGAAAATGGACGTCACAGTAGTCCTGTCTTAAGAAAACATTTCACATTAAAATATTAAGTACCTAGGGTACTATTATGGACACTTAATCAGTCTTCATCAGCCTTGTAATTAGAAGCACGGAGGTTAAACTCGCCTGAATGAGTAAAAAGAGACGGAGATAAAACCAATGTGGCCAAATATCAAACCTCGAAATACTACGCGAATCGTTGGAATAGCTATTTTTTCATTTTTTCTAATTAAACGTGAACATTCATCAAACAGTTTACTAATGGAAAATTTGAGTTATAACAAATTATTTTTTTTCATACGTTAAAAATATAAATTGTACAGGTCTCAAGTGTGATCAGTGGTATGACTAGTGAGAAGCGATAGGACTACCTTAAAGTAGCCCCAAAAACTGTCAAAGTTACCATCGATGTCAAAGTAACCTCGTTTTACGGTATCTCCGTGAATTCGATCGAGGTGACAAGTATAGTCAACGCATTTGCAGTTTTCCCGTTAAGGGGAGGGTAGGGGTTTGCAATTTTGAAAAATCTATGTTTTTGTCTTTTCTTATAGTTAAACATTTCAAGAATATAATCCCAAAATTTCAAGTCAATCAGAGCAAAACTCTCGAAGTTATTGACTATTTAGTCCCGTTCCTCAAACACTGTAGCTCGCGTTTCAAACTGTAGCTAACACTTCAAATGCGTTTTTCTCGAAACCACTTTTTCAAAGTCCGTGTTCACTGCCATTTGAAAACTACATGGCCGATTTATTTCAAACTTGGTACACACTTTCTACATATAAAATACCTCCCCCAACGATTAGTTTGAGATTTTTTTTTACATTGAGGGGGTTTTCCACCCCCAAAATGGCGGAATTTTTCGTGAAAAATAGCACTTTTCTATTTACATGACCACCAAAAATTTAGAAATGAAAAAAAAAAATTATCAAAGACCGTTGGGGGGAGGATTTGATGATACTTTGACTAAATTTTAATGGTACTTGATTTCAGATAATGTCTAGCTGAGATACAGTGAACACTGCAAATCGTGTTTTTCCAAAGGCGTTCTTGGAAAAGCTTTGTCACCGGCTTGTTTGTGAATATTTTCTTGAATGTTCTTGAAACGACACTTAACAATGTACAAAAGGTTTCAATAAATTTACTCTATCCATATGGATGAAAAAAATTCGCCAAAAAGTGTTTTTTTTTCACGCTGACACCCCTACCCTCCCCTTAATCATACATTATCCTGTCCGATCGTACACTGCTAGAAACAGTGAGAAAGAGAAATTCAGATAGTGGCCGCATGAAAAATGAGCGGACGGTATATGACGGTCGTTAGAATATATTTTCATCGTCATTCAATTCATGTCCATCCTTTTATGGTAAATAAATTTCCATCAGAAATTCTCCAGCAATCCTATGCTGCTGCTATTATTATTATCACTATTCTTATGGTTTTATTTATTGGGATTTAAAAATACGATCGTTCACGTTTGAAGGAATTTTACGGATTTCGTAATTTTTAAAAAATAATCACGTGGACGCCCACAAACGAGAGAAAATCGGTCGCCCGAATTCGAACACGAATTTCTCAATTCGACGATGCGAGATTTTATATCCCTGTGAGCTTCTCTATCGGAACTGCTACTTCGGAAACTGACGAAAACTTTTTCGCCAGTTCTTATTAGAATATACGAAAGAAAACGCGCGAGCTGTTACATGCGGCGGAAATACGATGACACTATAGGTCGTTGTGCCGCGCTGGCGCGCACGTTTCGACGTGCCTCATCGGGCCCGATGTAGCCTAGTGACCCACTTGATTCGACCGGCGGACCATCGGTGCGTTGAACGCTCGTTCTTTCGCCGCCCATGACATACCTTCGATGGGTCATCGCCGAATCACTCGGTCATTCGAAAATTCATATACTTTCGTAGCTCGAATTTTGCCTCGTCGCTATCTTGCGGTCAACGGCATTGGAACTTCGCTTCGGAATGGAACGGAACATCGTTGTTTCATCGAATTCCAGTTAGAAGTTTCCCTTTTATTGTTGCGGCGAAACCGGATTAAAAAAATTTTGAGATTCGAAAAAAAGATTTTTACAATTTTTTTTTGGCTCACTATATCTCGAAGACAATGAATTTAAGGGGTCTTCTCACTTTGGACGTTAAAAAGGCCATTTTCGTGATTTTTTTGATAGGTTTATATTATAGATATTGATACAAAAGTTGTTACACATAATAAATACACTTGCGTAATGCATTTAAAACATTTATTTATTTATTTAAGTCACTATTTATAGAAGAAAATGGGAGTTAGAAAAATGTCCTAAAATAATTGTAGGTCTGCGCTGATGATGAAATCTCGGAGGTGGATCCCCCGAAACAGAAAAATCAAACGGTTGTAGATTTAGTATGTTAATAGCTATAACGCATATCGTATGACTTTTTATATTTGCAAAAATAACAAAATGGCGGACATTTTTCGAAAAAACAAAAAATCGTGTTTTTTCACCGTTTTTGTTAAAAAAACGGTTATTCACATCGTGATTTTCATGTGAATATATATACAAATTTATTCATACTTCACTTATTTGTATTCACATGCATGCATACAAATACTATTTGTATATTATTTGTTTTTGTATATATATATTTGTATTATAACAGTATACAAATTGTATTCATCAATATTGTGGACATACAAATAAATTCGCAGAAAAAATTGTGAATATTCACAAAGAATGTGAATATTTACAAAAATTCACAAAAAATTGGAAATACAAAAAAATTCACAAAATAAGTTGTGAAGTTTTACGTATTTAAGGCAAATTAAAATCAAATTCACAATGATTATATTAAAATACGTAAGAACTCACTTTTGGTGTAAATTTTTTATCCTATCATTGTGAATTTGATTTTAATTTGGCTTATACGAAAGAATTCACAACTTATTTTGTGAATTTTTTTGTATTTACAATTTTTTGTGAATACATTTGCATTCACAGGATTTTTTGTAAATATTCACATTTTTTGTAAATATTCACATTTTTTGTGAATATTCACATTTTTGTGAATATTCACAATTTTTTCTGTGAATTTATTTTTATGTTCAGATTATTTTTAAATACTATTTGTATATTATTTGTTTTTGTATATATATATTTGTATTATAACAGTATACAAATCGTATTGACAGATATTGTAAAGATACAAATAAATTCACAGAAAAAATTGTGAATATTCATAAAAAATGTGAACATTTACACAATATCCTGTGAATTAGAAAAAATTCACATCAAAATCTGTCAATGCAAATGTATTCGCAAAAAATTGTGAATAAAAAAAAATTCACAAAATAAGTTGTGAATTTTTTCGTATTTACGACAAATTAAAATCAAATTCACAATGATTGGATTAAAATCTACACCAAATGTGAGTTCTTACGTATTTTAATATAATCATTATGATTTCAATTTGTCTTAAATACGAAAAAATGCACAACTTATTGTGTGAATTTTTTTGTATTTACAATTTTTTGTGAATACATTTGCATTCACACAGTTTTATGTGAATTTTTTTTAATTCACAGGACTTTTTGTAATTATTCACATTTTTTGTGAATATTCACAACTTTTTCTCTGAATTGATTTGTGTGTTCAGAATATTGGTGAATGCAATTTGTATACTGTTATAATACAAATATATATATACAAAAACAAATAATATATTTGTATTTATATTCACATGAAAATCACGATGTGAATAAATTCATATTCGTATTTATAAACAGAATTACGCCCAACGTAAACAAATAGTAAATATCAAATTTTTTTTTAAATCCTCGTTATGTGCTAAAGCTATAGTTGTAAAGAGTATGTGGTTAAAGTCTCATAAGGATCGGTTCAGTAGTTTCGAAGATTTAATCAACAAGCCATCAAAAAACGTTGTTTGGAGAAAAACGTGTTTAAAGTTTGTTTGGGTTGCATGAATACATAAACAAATTTTTAAAATGTATTTCGAAAGTGTATTTATTAAGTGTAACAACTTCTATATCAATGTCTATAATATAAACCTATCAAAAAAATTCATGAAGATAGGCTTTTTAGCGTCCAAAGCGAGAAGACCCCTTAAAGAGGTTGGAGCGGTCCAGTTGAGTCAAATGATATTTTATGTTTTTTTTTCAGTGAAACTCAAAAAAAAATGCATACGAGGTATACATTTATTCTGTAGATGCCCATTTTGAATAAAATGTATAATTAAGGGAAAAATTATGCATTTTTTAATTTTCATTACGTGAATATGAAACTTTTGTGTTACCAACTTAAAAAAGTATAATATTATGGTTGATTGTTAAAAAAAAGCTGCGTCAGCGAATGTTTTATGCAACTCAGAATTAAGTTTTAGCCATTTATATTTATATCACGAGATTATTTATTATCACTTTAAGGAGGTTGGAACGGTCGAGATGAGTCAAACGATGACTTATGTGGTTTTTTTTCAGTGCAAGTCAAATAAATGCATACGAGGGATAGATTTATTCTGTAGATGGTAATTTGAATAAAATTTACAATTAAAAGGCAAAACTATGCATTTTTTTATTTTTATTACGTGAATATGAAAAACTGTTTTGTTACCAACTTGAAACGGTATAATATAATCGATGATTATTATATTTTTTGAACTGCGTCGGCGAATGTTTTATACGACTCAGTTGATATAATTAGTTTATCCTGGTGCTAAATAGCCAAAAAAATTACAAACTTAATTAATTAAAATTACAAAAATCAAACTATTTTTTATCTCTGGTGTTTGGTGGTGAAAAAAATTCAAAAAATTCGCACACTCAGTATAGACAAGATCATATAAATATATATATTTTTGATTCAATATTGGATTGTGACTAACGCTCCAACCTCCTTAATGGGAAAAAATTCAGTACAATGCGAAGCTAAAATTGGTTTTTAACGTAAGGAGGATTTTGCAATGTTCGTAAAAATGGTTGAATATTTGTCAATGCAGTTTTTTTTAATTCCGCAAGAAAAAAAGATCTTTCGTCATTGGCAAAGCCGGTAACCCAACTTTTCGCATTCGTGTTCTTTGGCTACACGTTTCATTTCTATTTAAAAACAAAATTTGCATTTAACGAAGAGGCAGTCACGCGTAAATGCGTGAATTGAAGAGACACACGGCAGCGCGTAGTTACTTCGGTCACTTTTGTTTCGAAATTCCTATATTTCATCTGCATGTATAGTCTCAAGTGTCATCTCTTTGCTCCTCTAAATCGGTTGCCACAAGAAGTGCCTTTTCAAATAGCTTATTATCCATAAGTCTTTTTTTACAGAGTTTCAATTTTTGTATTTCTCATTTTATAAAAACGAGTTCAGTTTTTACTATAAGGCCTTAGGCCACAGTAACGGGTATAAAATCATGTGCGAATATAACAATTTTTTTTTCGTATGAAAAAGTGATTCACTCATAAAATTAATTACACATCTATTTAGTATGAATATCAAGCTGTTAGAAATTTTTTTCTCAATGTACAAAATGGCCGATTACTCGAAACTTCTCGAAACTGCTTTTTTCCAATTGGCGTGACAAATAAATTCAACAATTTTCACCGGATTTAATTCGAATTTAAAAGTTATGTTTCTAATTGCATTTCGCAGAGAAGTACGTACGGAATTTCTGATTAAGGGCAGATATCCACCTAGGAGCCGGAAATAAGGTCACTTTTGTAAATTTTTTCAAGAAAAACTATTTGAAATTTCGGATTGGGGTTTTAATTATCTGAAAGTATATACATTCAAAAATATGTTTAATTTTCTTTATTTAAAAATATCAAAAATATACAAGGATATTGTATGATCCTTGGAGCGTCGTAAAAAAATCGCTACCCAAAATTTCTCGAAAACCAATGAACCGATTGCCTTGAGGTTTTTTGTTGTTATTCTATACACCATTATCTAGCATTTGCCACAGCCGATTTTGAAAATATCGATTTATGACAAAATGGCGGACGTTCGAACATAAATAGTGATTTTTTGGCCAAAAATTAGTTATTATTTTCACTATAAAACAAAAACTAAGTAACGGAAAAAAAATCCTATAACAAGTACTAGATAATGGTGTATAGAATAACCACAAAAAACCTCAAGGCAATCGGTTCATTGGTTTTCGAGAAATTTTGGGTACCGATTTTTTTACGACGCTCCAAGGATCATACAATATCCTTGTATATTTTTGATATTTTTAAATAAAGAAAATTATACATATTCTTGAATGTACATACTTTTAGATAATTAAAAGTCCAATCCGGAATTTCAAATAGTTTTCCTTGAAAAAATTCACAAAAATGACCTTTTTTCCGGCTCCTAGGTGTATATCTCCCGTTAATCGAAAACTTTTCATTTTATGAGCAGTTTATGAGCAGTTATAACGAAATTTTTCACTGCAAATTAATTTCTCAAGTTCAAATACCTAAAACTTTTGAATAAAACAATATTTTTGAAATTCCGTACGTACTTCACTAGATATTCTAATATAGATTGACGACAATTTTTGTTTTTTGTTTTAGGTAAAAAATTGTGGATGCTAAATGTCACGTCGCGGAGCGCCTAAAAAATAGATAACAAAAGAAAATATTAGTAGTCGGCAATTTTGTACATCGACAAAAAAAATTCTAACAGCATGACATTCATACTAAATAGATGTGTAATTAATTTCACGAGTGAATCACTATTTCGTACGAAAAAAAATTGTTAAATTCGCACATGATTTTATTCCCGTTACCTGAGGCCTTAATGAAAACTTTCCGTGTGTTTTCAAGTAGCTGAGAAAAAACATCTCGCTCTTACCTGGAATTACAAAATTCGATTCAACCGCGTCAATCAATCCAAGTAGGGATAATTGACAAACTTATAGAGGCAAAACAATCTATGATCGTAGAAAAATATTAGAAAGTCTTGAAATTTCATTAATACGACTTGTCGTAAATTTACTTCTTTCAATTCAAGAATGATAGTTGGAAGTATTGGCATCCTAATTGTCCCTTGTAATTAAAAAAAAAGAAGAATTTTAAAAAAGCATATTGTATGCAACCACAAAAATTCGAGAAAAATTAGCCGAGCCAATATGACACAAGACATTTAACTGAAAAACTTTGAAGTACTAATCACAGTAATGATGTTAACGATGAAAAAAAAAACTTCCCGTTTCTTCTCACGAATCCCCTTGAATAGTTGGGCAAGGAAAAAGGAAAGAATAAATATGTAAGAGGCGGTATCAAAGTGCAATGTACGTTTTCACCCTCGGCGTACGAAAGCCGCAATCGGCAATTATAGATAGCGAGTGAAATTTAGATTTCCACGGTAATAATAGCATTAATATGCCATTTATAAAATATCGAGAGACTTTTTTCCGAGACCTCTATTACCACCCTGTTAATATATATGCCGTAATACGTATTTTCGTTTTCTTTTTTCTCGTCAACGCCCCTAACCGTTTTTCTTTTTGTTCTACTTACGTATATATGTATATGTATACAGGCACATACAGAATCTCATACGCGTGTAGGCAAAATATATTTCTCATCGAGTGAATAAAATTATTTCTTCAAAGCGAAATCGATTTTTTCGACAGGACGGTTATTAAATTGTCTTTAAGGGGATAGATGGGTTTGAAAATTTTAAAAATCCATTTTTAAAGTTTATTATCTAATAGAATATGTCTAGAATATTCTCTCAAAGTTTTAAGTCAATCGGAGTAAAAGTCTGGGAGATAGAGCCTTTGGGAATTCTTTTTTTCTCGAAACTCTATTTTTTAAGTCGGTGGACACGATTTCTCAAAAACCAATGCACCGATCTTATTGGAATTTTGCACACTTCCTCAAAATAGCATTGACTAGTGATTGAACGAAGATTCTTTTTTTCGATTACAACTGATTTTGCAAGGCCATACGTAGTATAAAATGTACCAAAAATTGAACTATTTTGCAAGCAACTCCGCCAAAAATTTTAATTTCAATTTTTTTCAAGATCCTTCGTTCAATCAAGAGTTGTACTTATCCACTAACAGAAAAAATTTGGTTTTTCAATTTCAGATAAAGCTATCATGAGTTATCCTGATCACCACGAGGACACTTTTTAAGGGGTCTCCGGAAATCTCTTCCCACCAGCTGAATGTCCCGAATTTTCGGATGCAATTTTTTTTAAATATTGCTCTCTTATGTGCTTATAAAATAATATATATATATTACATTTTTTTTAATAGAGAAAATATGCTTTTTCGGTTTCGAAATCCACGTACCTCCTTAATGGAAATATGCTTACATTTGTATAAGAGTGTCTTGAAGACCGTTGAGTATACTTAGTGCTGAATGTGGAGAAATTTGTCTACTATACTTAAAAAAAATATATTCAATATTGTTGAAATGTTGATCTTTTATGTGTTTAACATTTCGAATAAAATAATTAATATATTATATCTGTTTAATAGAGAAAACATGCTTTTTTTGGCTTCGAACCCCACGTACCTCCTTAACGAAAATATGCATACACTTGTACAAGAGTGTTTTGAAGACCTTGGAGTATACTTAGTGCTGAATGTGAAGAAAATTGTCTACCGTACGAGGACAGTCCTCAAAGTCGAATGTCCACAAAATCGTCTTTTCCAATATATGTATCTGCATGTGTGTCTATGCACGCATGTGCATATGTCATATTGTTACGCATACGGTATACCGTACATATTTTGCGAAATAGCAGTGAACGCCTTATTATTTACTTTCGATGCTAACTCGACCCATTTTCTACTCGAGTAAATTCCACATGGCCTACGAGAAACAAGACGTCACCAAACTCTCATTTATCGCTGGTAAATTTGTCCACTTTCTAGTACACAGTATGTCATCTTTATAAATATGCTCGTACACATTTCTTTTCGTGCACTTGCTCGAGCGAAGCTTTCTATCTTGTTGGCTCAAAGTAATTATATTATATTTCTATTTTATATTATAATATTATAATATTATATTATATAATATATAATATAATATATAATTGTATTATATTATAAATTATATTTATTATATATTATATTATATGAATTGTTTTTCGAATTTGCAAAGACGAGTTAGAAATATAATATATAATATAATATAATTATATATTATATTTCTGACTCGTCTTTGCAAATTCGAAAAACAATTCATCGACGAATCAGTCCTCGGGCCCGACAAAAAAAATCGAATGTTTCGAGGTAAAATCTCCTCGCACCAAAGTTCGTAAGAAATGCTCAGATTATTATAGTAAAATGATAAAAAGGCTAATTTTCATCAAATTTTAGTCGCAGTTAACCGAACAATGCGGATTCAATGATCAATTTATATTAAAAAACGACTTCGTCCAATGATTTTTCTCTTGTGCTGACGATGGGGTTTTTTTTCCTGCGCGTCGCGTGCTCTATACATCCGGGAATCTTTGGACGTTGCGGGCAACGAACCCAGGCGCGTGTCTCGGTCCAGCAATCGCAGGCCAGATGCGTTGCATACGATTTTTTTCACTACGAATTACAGTGCAATTAAATGTTTTGCGTTGCGTACAAAGTACGCGAGAGTGGGTTCATTTTACCACGCTGAGAGTGCAGGGGAAGAAAATTGCTATGATTTCGCGTTCTAATCCGCGAACGATGCGACACGGACGAGGGCGGTAAACGTCTCGCTGAACGGAAGCAGATAAAATTGCGAATAATTCGATGGTGACTTTTGCGTGTGTACATTTGTACTTTATTTCGTTTTTTCTTCTTCTTCGCGTCGTGAAACGCGTTTCAATTTCTGAACGCACGGTTGATTATTTAGGAGAGACGGATGTTACGTTTTCGACGTAACGTCACTGAAAGATTTTTATAATTTGAGCGATAGGAAAGATTTTTAAGAGGCGGGGAAAAAGCTACGTCAATCACCTATAAATCCATAGATTTGCTACGATAGTGTCGTGTTAGTCGAGTGAGAATAACGTTAATGTATTAATTATAATCGACAATGGTAAACGTTCGATTGGAAAATGCTCCGGAGTAGAATTTTTGAAGACACCGACAAACGCGAAACATTTGAAAAAATGTATTGATATTTGATACGGAACTGCAATAACTCAAAATTCCGTTCAGCAATAGGCCTTAATTGTTACTCAAAAACTTATAATTAAGGGGTCTTTTCACTTTAGACGCTAAAAAAGGTTATTTTTATGAATTTTTTTATACGTTTATATTATAGATGTTGATATAAAATTGGGTACTCAGTAAATACAGTTTCGAAATACATGACATTCAACCCAAAAAAACTTTGAATGCATTTTTTTCGAAACGACGTTTTTCGACGGCTTGTTGATAAAATCTTCGAAACTACTGAACCGATCGTTATGAAATTTTTACCACATATTCTTTACAACTATAGCTATAGCGCATATCAAGAATTTTTTTAAATTTTAATATTTACTATTTTTGGCGAAAAGCGGTGAAAAAAACACTTTTTTTTTTATTTTCCGGAAAATGTCCGCCATTTTGTTATTTTTGCATATATCAATAATCGTATGACATGCGCTATAGCCATTAACACACTGAATCTGAAACCGTGTGATTTTTTTTTTCGGTTGACCCATCTCCGAGATTTCATCAACAGCGCAGACTCACAATTTTTTTAGGACATTCTTTTAACTACCATTTTTGTCTATAAATAGTGATTCAAATGAATAAATGAATACATTTTTTATGTATTTCGAAAGTGTATTTATTAAGTGTAACAACTTTTATATAAAAATTTATCATATATCAAAAAATATAATATAAAAAATATATATCAGATATATATCAAAAAAACTATTAAAAAAAATGTATATATCAAAAAAATTAATGAAAATAGCGTTTTTTAGCGTCTGAAGTGAAAAGACCCCAAAACACTATTATCATTAGAACAAAAAAAGTGTGCTCGGTGTTAAAACGTATATTTTTATTATTCCAAGCACAATTTTTGTTCCTTAAGAAAATCTGTATATTAAAAAACTTGAAAAGAACTAGTGATAATTATTGTTTTGACATTTCACTCGAACGATCACCATTCCCGTGATGAATAGAGGTTGGTGCAGTCAATCGAGAAGTCGTTTTTACAGTCGGAATAAATAGCACAGAATAAGAGATATCTACAGACAGTACACTACAACTATTCGTAAAATAATACTGGCATTGTACAAGGCATTAAGGCGGGCAAATACTTAAGATGCTTCGAAAAATCAAATTTTTTAATTCCACAAATCGTTAGCAAACTATCTTAAGAATAGAGTCTGAAAATTTCAAAACTCTATTCGCATTCCTTCTAACGGTATGTATATAAAGACCCTCCGCTCGCCTCCCAGCCACTGTGACGGGTCAAAACATTCGATTTTATTTTGCTTTTTCTCAGAGTGTACATATTGGAGAATATGCGAAAAAAATTCAAGTTAAAACATTGAAAAGTGACCAAGTGACAGACGATTTAGTGAGAACGGGTAGCGCAACGATTTACATATACTAAAACTTTCAATCGCGTTTTTCTCGAAACGACATGTTTTCCATTTACGGGAATCATAACTCAAAAACTAATTGATGGATCATCTCCTAATTTGTAATACGTTTAGATAATATAATTTATCAAAACATGAACCTAAAGTTGGAAAGATTAGATTGTTTAAAAAAAAAAATTATTATTGCAAAATGCCGGGAAAAAATGCTAAAAATCGACCATTTTTTTTTCAAACACGTTCCAACATTCAATTCTCGATTTTTTTTTCAAAATTTAGGTTCATGTTCTTAAAAAACGTCTCAAGAATATATTAAAATTTATTGGACTATTTCAGATGCGAATTGCGGGCTGCATAATTCTCGCAAATCGACAACGACGACGAGGACACGTCATGGGAGAAAGCGGATTACACCTTAATTAATGCATGCAATAGCTTGAAAAAATTACCAGAGATGTATGAAAATATGAATAAATTATTGTCAGAGTTGCGGAAATTTCCGTTTTTTTTTTCACAATAAAAAAAAATCCAAAAAATCATCGAATTTTTCGTCTCCTAAAGTGGTTGCTCGCCTTAAGATATGTTTTCTTTCATCGGATCATCAGGAAAATATTCAACGGATCCGGATTACCTATAGCTGAGAAAACCGTAGAACATGTATTTTGAAAAATGTATGCGAACGTGGCAGATTTGATGTCACTTGAATCAAACAGAATGCCGAAGCAACTGGCAAAGTGCATAATTCCGTTGAGTTTACGGTATCCGCGTGTTGCAGCGGCCGTTCCACTTGCATCTCAATGTTCGCACGTGACGTTTAAATGGATCAGTTGAGCGGGATATTAAAAAGTAGAAATCAACTACGATATTGTTTCTCAAGCGAAATTGACTGTCACTTTGGCAATTGCATCTCAAGGGGGATGATAATGAAGATACCTTTGGGCAAGAAAAAGATGGTTGATTTTCATTATTTTTCTTTTTAAGCAAGATTTCTTCACCATTTTCGGGACGTAGGATGTATTTTATTACTACTATTGGCTGTCACGTGGTATTTATATTATTATTCCTTAAGGGGCTATACCAGCGTGAACGCTGAAAATTTGGGTGATTTTCGAGAATTTTTTGGAAGAAAAGTACTCGATTAAATGTTTCGGAAAATTAAGAATATATTTGGCTATATTTGACCTATATTACACAATTTTTTCATAGAAAAATATTGAGATCCAAGCGACTTGTGCGGTGCCTTCGGAGAGGCCAAAAATAAAGTTCCTCCACTGCTGACATGATTCCGGCCGATTGAGTAGCCGAAACCGAAAAAGGAAACAATGTCGTTAAACTCGAAGATGTTTGTTGTACAATGACGTAGGATTTTCGGAAAATATCAAAATCTAACAAAATGGCGTAATTATGAAAAAAAAAGTCTGTTTTCTTGCCTATAAAATGGTCGTTTTTTCAATGCCAAATCGTCAATTTTCATCCTGTCAAAAATATCTTACGTCATTGTAGAGTAAATATTTTTAAGAGTACTCAGTTCAAATTTCAAGTCAATCGGATAATTGCTCTTTGAGTTACAATGTCAGCAAATTTGAAAAAATCTCATTTCGGGAAAAACGCGTTTAAAGATTCTACTGGGGCATTTTATACCTACGAGCGGTTGCTTTTTAGAAGGATGCCATTCGGGGAGTATTAGCGATACGGCCGTGAAATTTTTACAGGATATTTTTGAAAGTATAAACTGTCGAAAAAGGCAAACAAAATTGATTTTTTTAAGGGTCACACCGGTATAGCCCCTCAAAAATAGCGGAAGCATGGCACGGTCTTCTAAACGGCTTGTGGCGGATGTTGCCGAACGGCGTGACACGTAGCGTTGGCGAAATTAATTGGAAAAAAAACCAACGAAGATATCTCTTTCATTAACACTCATACGCAGAATATGAACCAAGAAAAAGTGAGAAATGGTAAAAATCGATAAAATGGTACGTTTCGAAACAAAAAACATTGAATTTTCCGAAAAAAATGCTACCTTTTGCAATAAAAATTATTTGCGATAAAAATACTTTGCAATGAAAAATAAGTTTTTTTAGTTTTCAAAATATTTAGGGTCATGTTTTAGACAATGAGGCTAGAAAGATTTATACCAAATTTCATCTCAATCAGTCTACTAGTTTTTTTAGCTATACATCATGCCCGTTATGAAAATGCAGTTTGGAAGACCGTGCCACTTTTGTGATCTCCACCATTTTTGAAGATACATACTTTCTTTTAAACTCCACGCAACAGCCAAAACTAGTGATAAAACATACCCTAAGTCTCAGAAATGATACAGAAATCGTTCTTTAAAGAACAAAATCATGAAAATCAGCAAATGTTTTCCTCGTCAAAGGTATCTCCCCAATTTGTAAAATTAATCGTCTGAATTAATAGGAGACGTTGGAGTTTCGTGAATTTTGAGAACTTCAACAATTCGAAGAACCCGTGGAAATCGTTAAGGGGTTTTCGCACTTTAGACGCTAAAAAAGGCTATTTTTATGAATTTTTTTGATAGGTTTATATTATAGATATTGATATAAAAGTTGTTACACTTCATAAATACACTTTCGAAATACATTTAAAAAAATATCTTTATGTATTTACGTATCCCAAACACACTTTAAATGCGTTTTTCTGGAAACAACGTTTTTCGACGGGTTGTTGATAAAATCTTCGAAACTACTGAACCGATCCTTATGAAATTTTAACCATATATTCTTTACAACTATAGCTCTAGTGCATATCAAGGATTTTTCTTTAATTTTGATATTTACTATTTTTCCCCGAAAACGGTTAAAAAACACGTTTATTTCGTTTTTTCGAAAAATGTCCGCCATTTTGTTACTTTTGCATACATCAAAAATCGTATGATATGTGCTATAGCCATTAACATACTGCATTTAAAAGCATTTGATTTTTTGGTTTCGGATGTTCCATCTCCGAGATTTCATCAGCAGCGCATACCTACAATTTTTAGGATATTTTTTAACTACCATTTTCGTCTAGAAATAGCGACTTAAAAAAATAAAGAATTTTTTTTAGCTATTTCAAATGTGTATTTATTAAGTGTAACAACTTTTATATCAATATCTATAATATAAACCTATCATAAAAAATCATGAAACTCTTTTTAGCGTCTAAAGTGAGAAGACCCCTTAAGAGAAATTCAGAAAAATTCTTTCATCGCGACCATCAATTGCTATATTGTTTTATCGTATATCGCAGAGAAAATGATGGACCGATCTATAATTACGACCCGACTAGAATGAGAAGAACGTTGCGGCAGTTTTTGACAATTGACAATCTTCGACAGTTGCACTGTTAAGATGCAGTTGTCAAAGATTTAAAGAATTTCAAGAACTTCAAAAATCCGAATCCACTGCAAATGGGTATGGAGCACTTTTTTTTCAACCCCGTTGATTAGACCATTCTTTGCTGTATATTTTAGCATACCTAATAGAGAAAACACTGGATCGATCGTAATTACATACCGATTAGAATGAGCAGAACCAACGTCGTGGCAATCTTCATTTTTTTTTAACTCCAGAACGTAGATGGATCGAAAAAATTAATCTTGAAAAATCGAGTGACAAGTGACGTTTCCTTTGTCGTGAATTGTTGCGATGCACGAGATTATACGAGTGAATGAAAGAATCAACGAGGTGTTTAAAAGTGTGTCGACTCGTCGCGAGACTACGATCCCGTATGTACGTGCTGCAGGTAGCTCGTACTCGCGGTCAACTAAATATCCCGCCTCCTTGTCGGTGCCTGGGTGGAAAGAAAAAATAAAAAAGAAAAAGGCAAAACACGCGGCGGAGAGAGTGGGAACTTTCAGAAACCAGAAAGAGTCCTTTCTGTATCCCCGCCAACGGGGTCTGGCCGCAATCAAAAAGAACGTAGACCTGCGTGAACTCTTTCTCCATTAGCTATCAATGCGCATCACGATCCGCTTCATTACCCCTCGCACGACGAAACCTTTCTGAAAATTTACTGATTCATCAATGTATTTTTTTCTTTTAAAGGAAATTGTTGCAAATCTTCGGCAGATTGTTGCACCTTTTTTGGTAGTTATCGCAAAGAAACACTTGCAACGACTGGAGTAATCAAGCACATTGATCGGACGAATGATGGGCTGGTTAATTTGCTGAAATACTGCATTTTCTTCGATTTTTAAGGAGGTTGGAGTGTCAGCTACGATCCAAGATTATAAATAAATGAAAATATATCTTATCGTCTGGAATATGCTGAGGCTTTACGAATTTTTTGAAAATTTTCCACCGCGAAACACGAGAGATAAAAAATAGTTCAGTGTATGTAATCTCACGTGCTATTAGATGGATGAGATGTTCATGCTACAGGTGATGTAATTTTTTTGGCTATTTAGCACCAAGATTTATAACTTCTAATTTAACGAAAAAAAAAAATTAGTCAAAATTATTTTTAACTAATATGCCGAAACAAAATAATTTTGAATAATTTTTTTTTTGTAACCTCAGCATAAATTGAAGACAAACCATTGCAAGCCTGCCGAAGCCGAATTGGAGATCACAAAATCATTAATAGTATTATTGGAGATTGAAATAATAGAAATCTACTCAAAAGAATATTATTGATTTAAAAAAAAAATAGAAGGAAAAATGGGCCCACGATGAGACTAGTCTTAAAAATCTTAGAATGGGTCGCTCCATTGTAGAAAATTTTTTGAGAAAAATAAAAATAGGTGATCATCTTTGAAAAAAATAGTTTTTACTTTAGAAGCAAAAAAAAACGTTGACATTTATAATTGATCAATTTTTCATGTCATTTAAGGGGTAAGGCCACTGTAAATTTTTTGAAAAATCGATTTTTTTTTTATTGGCTTAAAAAATAGTTTAAACCCTCTAGAATAAGAAAAAAAAGGTCGTGCGAAAAAAAATTTGTTGTCCTTAGGAAATGAAGGTCGCCGCCAAGCGTGTCAAAACTTGCTCCGAAACGACTGCAATTATATCGGAGATGGCGATTCCAAAACTTTCAAAGGCATCGTGGATTCGAAGCCTTATGAAAATGTTGATGTTAAAAAAAAAGAGTGCATAGATCACGTGCAAAAAAGAATGGGCACTCGATTGAGAAACTTAAAAAAAGGAACAAAAGGTCTCGGGGGAAGAGGAAAACTCACTGCCAAATTGATTGACGAACTAAGCATTTATTACGGCTTAGCAATCCGTCGAAATTCCGATTCCATCAAAAATATGAAAAATGAGATCTGGGCAACCCTTTTTCACAAAATGTCAACGGATGAAAAGCCTCAGCACGAAAAATGTTCGGAGAATTGGTGCAGTTGGAAGAAAGCGAAAGCAGAAAATGCCTTGGATGCGTATCATCACAATCAGCCAATGAGTGAGGAGGTTTATCAAGCCATCAAACCCATCTACATGGAATTGAGCCGGGACGAGTTGCTGGAGCGTTGCTTGGGGGCCTATACTCAAAACAATAACGAAAGTTTCAATGCTACCGTTTGGAGTTTGGCCCCCAAATCATCCTCAAGCGGAAAAACTGTACTAGATATTGCGACGGATATCGCTGTTTGCATATTCAATGGCGGCCTTACCAACGTCTTGCAAATATTCAAGATGTTGGAGGTGGAAATTGGTGTACAGTTATATAATTTCTGCATCGAAGCCGACGCCAAACGCATCACGCACGCGGAGACAGCTCTGAGCGACGCGGCCAAAAGTGCGCGCGCGCTCCAAAAATCAACCAGGAAAGACGAAGAAGACGAAAATTTGGCTATCGAAGGACAAATGTATGGTGCTGGGATTGCAGACTAACGGTAAAAAATTTTTTTAACTTCTTTTTTTAATTTTTTCCAATAAAAAACTATTCGCAAAACTTTAAACGCGTTTTTCTCGAAACATGGTTTTTCAAAATGGCACGCAGCATAACTCGAACAATTTTCATTTTTTTTACTTGAAATTTTAACCAGATGTGAACATTTACATTATCTTGAGAATGTCGATCGGAATTTTCAAGAACTTTATTTATTGATTTTTTATTAACAAAAAACTTGCCGTTTTTTTCGTCAAAAATCAATTTTTTTTTCAAACGCACGCCAAATCCACAAAAATTGATACTTTTTAAAATCCGATCGACATTCTTTAGCTATAGCCCTCTAGATTAATGGTTTTTTTTTTGTTCTAGATTCAAAAGTGCACCAGTGGTGCTGCGTGCCGCGGAGCCCTGGAAGCAAAACATGTCCCGGGAAGATAGCTGTGGAACGGCCATTTTGTTTTTTTTTACTGTAAAAAAATTTTATAATAAAGTTTAATGTATGCCCGATAACACCATTAAAAGTTTTTTTTCAAATACCTTCAATTTCGGGAGCAAAAAATTAGTGAAAAAACCTTTTTTTTTGGGCCGTTACAGTGGCCTTACTCCTTAACGAAAGTATGCTTTAAAATGAACATTCCGGAGCTATCAGCGTTTGAACGTTTGCAAAACTTCCGAAATCTACATTTTTGTAAAAATGATAACTCCTGGAAGAGGAGAGATAAGAATCTAAAAATTGGTGTGGCTACTCCTTTCATGGGGTTCAATTTTACAAGAAAAAAATCCAAGAAAATAAAAAATCGGCGTCACGGGCTAGGTAAAATGGCGTGGAATATCATTGCTGCTAACCTCAATGTCCGCGAAGCTGCTGCATTTCGACAACATTTGTTACTAATTAAAGGTCGTAACAAATAATCTCATCATATAAATATAAATAAGCATCATTATAAATTACTCAACATTTTACTCTGAGTGACCCAATTTTTTAATAATAATCATCGATAATGTTATACCTTTTCAAGTTGGCGAAAACCCAAAAGTTTTGCTTATTCGCGTAATATATAAATACATAAAAATCCATAATTTTTCGCTTTAATTATATAATTTATGAAAAATTATCATCTACAGAATAAATCGATACACCGTATGCAAATTTTTGAGGTCCGTTGAAAAAATAAATCATAAACCATAATTTGACTGAACTGCACCGCTCCAACCTCCTTAAGATATACTCGATGTTTTTGCACTTATTGCATAAACTCATAAACTGCAGTTTTTCTAACTAAAGTTCCCCCATACCAAGTCCCAGCAAATTCCTGGAATTTCTGCGTTTGCAGTAAATTTAGTCGCGATTTTCTTCGTGAACTTTGGCTCATTGACCCGGGTCATCATTTCGGATACTATACTTTTACAAGTAGCCAAACAACAAATCAGGCGTAAGAACTGAAGTACTTGAGCACTGCGTTCGGGGAACGGTTTATCTGGTTACTTTTACATGTGAGAAAGTAAAGAAACGAAAAATTATAAGTAAACGAAAATCGTTACTATTGCAGAAACAGAATGATTAATATAGTCACAATTCATATCGACAAACAGGATAATTAAGGATGTTGAGTCCCTATGAAACATGTTAATGTTAATTGTTCAATAAATAGCTTCTTAATCGTCATGAAATTTTTACACGACCTCCTGAATACTTCATGTAAAAACATACCAAATTTTCAGAAATCTATCATCATTACTTCAACCTCCTTAAAGGTTGAAATAAAAAATGATAAGAAAATTCTGAAAAGTTGGTATGTTTTTGTATGAAGTATTTAAGAGGTCGTGCTAAAATTTCACGACGATTAGGAAGCTCGGTATTAAAAAATTAACATTTTGTTAAGAACAATTTAAAAAAAAAATAAAAAAAAATGTATCAATAAACTTCGTTTTGTTTCCGTTGCTTTCAGTATATTGTAGATATTATAAAATTGAGAGGTCAAAAAAAAACTTATTGCAAAGTTACATCAGTTTCCATAAGACAACATTTAATTTGTGAATGTTAATTGTTCAATAACGAGCTTCCTAATTGTCGTGAAATTTTTACGCGACCTCTGAAATACTTCATACAAAAACATACCAAATTTTCAGAATTTTATCATCATTTGCGATTTGGGACTCAACATCCTTAAGCCCAACCACCAATGATACAAGCATAAGTTGATCGTTCAGTGCTATATAACATGCTTCCATGGTGGTTTCCATAATATGGATACTCCCATTTCCAACCTTGATAACATTCTTATATAAATGAAAAAAAAACTTCGATCGGTTTCCCTTCAACGATGCGGTGGTTGCATTATTATAAAATAGGTTCGTGAATGTGCGCTTCATTTTTTTTTGTGGATATGTTGATGTATTTTTCGTCGAAGGTTGAAACTCGAACGATATTGCGCGGCATTATATTTCTCACATTTCGGTCCAGCCCTACTTTTCAATGATATTGGGTAATATCCATAATGTTCTTGTCACTTTTCCGGCTCGTCCAATCTGCGTGACAGCTAACGTGAGACAATAAAATTGAGATATCGTTCCATCACGTACACATATTTTTTTCTCTCTGATAGGGCGCTATGTATAATCATTTTTTTCCGGCTCGAGGCAATGTTAAGAAGTACTCGACCCTCTCGTACCCTCTTCCTTTTGGTTGTCCGATTACTGTGTCACCCGTTTTTTCCATCCACAAAATCTTCGACGCTTCTTCGTATTCGATAATGGGAGAATTTGTTTATAACGATTACTCCGTTGACTCGTTTTTGTTCTTTTCTTTTCCCTATTACTAAATATGAATCAAAGAACATTTCGAGTGACCGCGGATTACGAATTTCCACAAGGACGTTTTGCAAGATCTACTGATACTAATGTGTGCAGTGTGGTCACCAGTAACACAGTACATCATTCAACAGTATCCCGTTGGTTTGGACGTTTCCATTTTGGCGATACATCCTTTGAAGACAAACCTAGGTCGGGCGGGAAAACTGTTTTTGACGATGAACTCTCTTCTACGCGATCTCTTCTACGAGTGAAGCCTAATGCACCGTTCCGAGAGTTGACAAACGGACTCGGCTGCAGGCACTACACGATCCTCGAATATTTGAAAGAGCTTGGATATAGAAAAGTAATATCATCTTGGATACCCAACGACCTCAGTGACTCGAATAAGGTGACACGCGTGTCTATTCAACTTCTTTGCTCAAGGATTTGCTCAAGGAAAGTATCACTGGAGATGAAAGCTGAGACTATGTTGAAAAATAAAAAAAGTTTACCCGAAAAAAATTAGTTTACATTTTTGCACGGACTTATCAAACGATCCTTCGACGATTCACGTGATGAAAAATTTGATAACCAAACGGATCTTCAAAATACACTTTAAGAGTTTATCAATTCTAGACCACAGGATTTTTGGGGCCTGGCGCTGAAAGTTTACCGGAGCATTGAAGACTAGTTGTGAATCAAGGGGAAGACCATATTGTAAAGTAATCTTATCCTAATAAAATGTTACGTTTCTGCAGAAAAGATGTCGCTTGTGTCGCAAGACTTCCTTACCATCCTATTATTTTCAAAACTGACCATACACTATTTTAATAATTTGATTGATACTCAAAGCCAAGTGTGATGTATTTTTATCTCGAAACCCTGTAAACGACGTACTTTTTTCTAGGTAAAAAACAAGCATAAGAACTCTGAATGTAGAGATCAGTCCAATCAGTTTGCCCATTGATCCCGATGATTTCGGTTTCATGCGAATTTGATCAAAGGTAAATGTAGCGCGGCGGATAAAGTCGTAGCAAATATAAAGCAAACACATTTCTGCCCTGTTATTTCCGTAGGGAAGCACATTCATCGCTCATACCATAAGTTCCCCTCGAAGATAAAAAGTGCTGCGAACACACTTTATTCCTATTGATATTGTATCCAATATATTTGATATGATTTTTGTGCACAATGGCTATGCTATTCACGGAATCATAAAATATCTTGCTGGGCGTGTTCAATTGCAGCCAACGAATAGACTCCCGCTCAGCGATACAATTATATTCGTTATATTGCGCAAAATTGCGGCACTTGCTTTTGTGAATACAAGTGGTGGAAGAAAAAATTATTTACCGTCGAGGTGAAGCGAAAAATTGAAGATACAAAAAGTTTTTGTTGTACTTGTGGTAAAGACTAATCGCTAATTTTATATTTGTCGGCGACAAGTTATTATTTACGATAACAATTACGGATAATCTATTACAATATAATACTTTCGGTAATAAATTATTGCCGATCCGCCTTCAGAGACCAAAATTGTCAGCCAGCAAAGGATTGATGGATCAATAATTTGATGCAATCTGTCTGACCATTTAGAAAATTGCTTTCCCATTTCTGCATAATTCATTTTACTTGCTACATATACAACGGAAATGAATCATTCGTGAGCTCATTTTTTCCACACTGATTTCGGAAAAGTCTTTTCGAGTCTTCTTTCCAAGACCTTCGCTATCATCAGCGGACGTTATCGGGAAAGTCGACCCTTACGAAATTTCTTTCACGAGGGTCTTTTACTGCGCCGTCCGTGCCAGTCGTGCAATTTAATACACCATCTGCTTTTTCCCCATTTCGCTCGAACACGAGAACGAAATTATTACCGAAGAAAGCTCCGAGATTCGAGTCACGCCAGTCCGAAAATATTAAACGAAGGATCACAGATTCCGCAACTTTCGGGGGAGTGGGTTATTCCTCGGGGTTTCGTCGTGAAATCCTTAATCCTGACAAACATTCCAACGCACGCTCTTCATAGGGGGACCTTTCTTATCCGGCATTCGTCGAGCTTGAGCCCGATCCTTAAACCCGTAATATTAACGCGAGCAAGATAGGTGTCGGAAAATATACAATCTGCTACGAGGAACCAGATTTTCATGCCACATCGGGTTCAACCCCGTATAAATGTTTGTATACATATATACTCGTACGAGTTATTAGTATAAAAACGAAATGATTTTCGGCGGAATTAGCAAGAGACGTGCAACAAAGAAGAAACAACAAGAGCTTTAAGTAACTCGGTACCTCTTCTGTACTTTTCAAAGGCTTACGGACAGCCGAAACGCCTAAAAGTAAGGTTATCTTTGAGAATTTTTTTTGTGTATAAAACTTCATTTTATTGAACAGCCATGATATACATTTTAAAGTATGACATTTCATCGACATTGTGTGAAAATTAGGTTGAAAAATTTCAAACGGTGAAAAAGTTACGATCGTTTTCCTGACGTACCTCTGCCATTTTTTATCTGAAAAAAATATATTTGTTTCTTAAGGGGTCTTCTGACTTTAGACGCTGAAAAAGTCTACTTTTATGAATTTTTGTAAAATAATATTTTTTCATGCATTTTTGTAACCCAAACAAACATTAAAGGCCTTTTTTCGAAACAACGATTTTCGACGGCTTGTTGATAAAATATTCGAAACTACTGAACCGATCCTTATGAAATTTTAACCACGAATTGTTTACAACTATAGCTGTAGCGCATATCAAGGATTTTCTTAAATGTTGATATTTACTAAGTTTCTTTGCCAAAAACGGTGAAAAAAACACGTTTATTTGTTTCTTTTTCTAAAAATGTCCGCCATTTTTGTTATATTTGCATAGATGAAAAATCGTATAGCCATTAACATACTGAATATAAAACCGTTTGATTTTTTTGTTTCGGATGATCCATCTCCGGGATTTCATCAACAGCGCAGACCTACAATTTTTTAGGACATTTTTTTAACTACCATTTTCGTCTATAAATAGTGACTTAAAATGTTTTCGTTAAAGTTTGTTCATGTATTTCGAAAATATATTTATTAAGTGTAACAACTTTTATATCAATATCTATAATATAAACGATTTTAAAAAATCACGAAAACAGCGTTTTTTGGCGTTAATGTGTCTAGGCCCCTTAAAGTAGATAGATAAAACTTATCTGTATAAACTTATATACTTATTGCGTGGGAATTTAACATTTTAATATTTTGCGGGTCATGGCAGTCACTGGAATAAACCAGGCGATTTTTCGCCTCAAAATCGTTCAGTACTGATGATGAAAAAACAAAAACTATGCCAGGTATCGAAAAAAACGACTCGATAAGTACTATATTATTGTTTGAAGCACAACTGTGCAAAACTTGATCCCGATCAGTCCAGAAGTTGCGGAGATATTTCTGGTACCGATTTTGAAAACACTGTTTCGAGTAAAACGCATTTAAAGTTTTGAGTATAACTTCGTCATTACTGCAAATTTCCTTGTGAATTTTTCAGGGCAGACACACAAAGGATAGTACTTTCGAACGCGCATCTTTTTGAAGAATCGATCTTTTCGACCTACCCAGGTGTATGTAAGCCCTCAACAAAAAATGAAACCGATTGAGAGCAGACATTTTTTTCTATCATCGCCCAATGCCTTTGTTACGTTTCAACGGTGTACTTATTATCGCTACAATTTTATTTGTTACTCCATCCCTTTCAGCGCGTTAGATTTCCCGTTGTCGTACGTTGCCTACTGGCACTGTGGATATCGGCATTCGCCCTCACGAGTTTGCCGCTATTTGGATTTGGACTCTATTACCACGGTGGCAAATGCGTGCGATATAGGCAGGCGACAGATGCGATCGACGTCGCGTATGCTTATGTCTGGTTTTGTTGTGGTACGTACGAAAAAATGACGAGCATTTTTTTTCTTGCATCTAAAAATGTATGTACGAGCAAAAATAAGAAACGTGTAAATCAGAATGTTTATTTTTCAAATCATCCCTCCATAAAACTCTTTGTGTAAATAAAGGCGCTCCATCTTGAAATTGCAGAGAATTGTTCAATCAGAACCTCTCGAAGTAATCCTAGCTAGATTCAATGCTAAACAGCTATTGATCATTCTCCTTATAAGATATTTATCTCTCTTTGTGCAAATCTATTTGTACAAATAATCCAGTCCGATGAGTAAAAATTAAATAAAACTACAGCGTACGCTCAATCTTGTCGACTTGGAAGATGGAAGATTATCAAAAACGGCATAGTCTTGCAGTGATAGCCTTCCTGTGTTAAAAAAAAAAACAATATTCCGATGTTACAAAATTCCTGAAAGTTGCAGAGTTTTCTGAAATTTCTTGACGAACTAAAATTATGACAGAATGTGAAACGTTGCAACGATTCTCGGCGAATTTAATGTGTACAGTTCTTCACTCGTACTAAAAGGATTCCTAATTAAATATTGAAAAGATTACCGGAACGAAGCAAAACAAATCAGGAAGCAAAACACTGCAAGTCCATTTGATGAGGGTATATTTAAGGTATTCCTTTCACGAAGCGGAATACTTAACAATCAGCTGCCTTTCGTCTATATCCAAATAAAAGTTCATCCCAGTATACTGGTAAGATTTCAAGCCAAGTTTCCAAACGCCTAACAAAAAATAACGAATCTTGAGGTGGGCAAGCACTTTAGGAGACCGAAAGTTACATGATTTTTTGAATTTTTTTTAATTGTGAGAAAAAAACGGAAATTTCCTCAACTTTGGCAATAAATCATTCATATTTTCATACATCTCCGATAATTTTTTCAAGTTATTTCATGCATTAATTCAGATGTAATCCGCTTCTCCTCATCGTCGTCGACTTGCGGGCATTGTGCAGCTCGCAATTCGCATCTGAACTAGACCAACAAATTTTGACACATTCTTGAGATGTTTTTTAAGAACATTAACTTAAATTTTTAAAGAATCGTGAATTTAATGTTGGAACGTGTTTGAAAAAAAGAATGGTCGAGTTTCAGCATTTTTTCCCGGCATTGTGCAATAATAAATATGTTTTAAACGGTCTAATCTTTTCAACCTTAGGTTCATATTTCAATAAATTATATTATGTAAACGTGTTCCAAATTTAATGATGATCCATTAATTAGTTTTTGAGTTATGATACCCGCAAATTGAAAAAATGTCGTTTCGAGATAAACGCGATTGAATGTTTTTATAGATCTAAATCGTTGCGGTACCTGTTCTCACTAAATCGTCTGTCACTTAGTCACTTTTCAATATTTTAAATTGAAATTTTTTTCACATATTCTCGAATATGTACACTCTGAGAAAAAGCAAAATAAAAACGAACAAAAACAAAAAGTAAAATAAACGAGTCGAATGTTTCGACTCATCACAGTCGAGCACTTTATAGTCGAACGGAGAGTCTTTATCATTTATATACATACCGTTAGGAGGAATGCGAATATCGTTTGCACGTTGCGTCGTTCGGAAAGTATTATTAGTGTTGATTTCAAAAAGCGCGCGGTTGCGACGTTGCCATCATAATATGCGACTGGAGTAATATGGAGGTTAGCCTCCAAAAAAGCACCATTTTGCGAGACAAATTAATTTATTCCGAAGTTCACAAGTATCTAATGGATTTAAGAAAACTGTCCAAACGTTCTTTAGATATTTTTTTATCCATTATAAAAGTTTCTTTCGAAACTGTTTGTCAATGCTTGCAAATTTCACGTTTATAGACGGGAAAAACACGACAATCCATAAGAGACTATGTTAATTTAGAAAAATTTTATTTAGTAATTGCTCACAAACAAGGTGTCCGGAGAGTTTGAAGTTTGAACAGGTGACTTTTTAGATACTCATAAGTGAACTCGATTTTTTAAATCAATATCTGTTTGTTAATTCGATCATCAGATGAACTTCCTTAAGCCCCCCTACAAAATACGGCCCTCCGCGAAAGGAATACCTTGACGAACGAACATTGCCGAAGCTATTCACTTCACTCCATTATGAAGGAGAACAAAAACTTGCCGTTTTACACATGTCTAACCTGCAATCGAGAAAAGTGTATGGTGTTTTCAACCATATCATGCATATATTTTATATTTCCCTGCGGGTTCAATAATATTTTACAGCCATAGTTACTGCTAAAAAGTATAGTACTGCTTATTGATATTCTAGCGGTTGAATAAATGATGCACGAATGTTAAGGATGCTGAGTCCCTATGAAATATGTTAATGTTAATTGTTCAATAAATAGCTTCTTAATCGTCATGAAATTTTTACACGACCTCCTGAATACTTCATGTAAAAACATACCAAATTTTCAGAATTCTATCATCATTACTTCAACCTCCTTAAGGGTTGAAATAAAAAATGATAGGAAAATTCTGAAAATTTAGTATATTTTTGTATGAAGTATTTAAGAGGTCGTGTTAAAATTTCACGACGATTAGGAAGCTCGTTATTAAAAAATTAACATTTTGTTAAGAACAATTTTTAAAAGAAATAAAAAAAAATTTATCAATAAACTTCGTTTTGTTTCCGTCGCTTTCAGTATATTGTAGATATTACAAAATTGAGAGGTAAAAAAAAAACTTATTGCAAAGTTACATCAGTTTCCGTAAGACAACATTTAATTTGTGAATGTTAATTGTTCAATAACGAGCTTCCTAATTGTCGTGAAATTTTTACACGACCTCTGAAATACTTCATACAAAAACGTACCAAATTTTCAGAATTTCATTATCATTTGCGATTTGGGACTCAACAACCTTAATATGAGATAAATAAAATCTTGAGTTCAGGTTTTTTTAAATAATGCCCCTGTAGCCATGATGTCACTATAGTTTCTCGCAAGCTTTGTTCAGCATCCATTTTGACCACAATATTTCAAATTCTTTGCCACATTACGCCACCATGTCGTTCCAAGTACGATATTTTTTTACTAGGGGGCGTACATAAATTACGTAACGCAATTGGGGGGGGGGGGGGGTCGGCCTGGTGTTACGCTCTACGTACGTGGGGGGGGTCGAAGTTTGCGTTACGTCACGATTTTAGAACTGCCAGAAATAACAACTTTTCGGGATGTTCAAATTTAAAAAATTTTAAACTCATCGTTCAGAATAGATGAAGTGCAAGCTCTTATTATTTTGAGAAATATAATGAAGATGAAAAACCGTCATATCGCCCGCGACTTGATACTTAAAAGTGAGTATCAATATTCTAAAAAAAAAAACAACTTTCTATCAAGAAAAACGGAACGAAAACTTTGATCGCGATTCTCTCGAAACTACTTTTTTCGACCTTGTCTCAGCGAATACTCAAAAACTTATCTACCGATTTTCCATTTTTTAACCCTCAATCCGTGAACGTGGGTCGTTTTCGTGCTGCCCAAAATCATTTTCTTCGCAGGTTGCTTAATATTTAATGGAAAAAAATATATTAAATATAAAAAAGAAAAAGAAAACCCTATTTTTCCTTGAGAAGTAGGGCCTGAAGATCGATCATGAATTTTTTCAGATTTTTTCCGTTGACAATTGTTGGTTTAGTAGTGCGAAAACAAAAACGACCCAGGTTCACGGGATTAAGGTGCCTCACATACCTTCACGGATTGAGGGTTAAAAACATTTTTGTAATCGCAGTGACTAAGGTTGTTCGTAGCCGATTTTTTTTATTTTGATCATTAGTATTTTTAAAGATTTATTAAGTACAAAAAGGGCCTTGAAGATAGAAAAAAATGTCCAAACTGTCGGCATTTTGTAAAAAAAAAACCAAAAATAAAAAAACGGCTACGCATAACGTAGCTACATTTGTATAGATATCGATAAATTGTTGACTTTTTATTTACAGATAACCTTTCATAAAGATACCGATGGGACAATGAAGAGCATTTTTTTCGTCGCCAAATCGGGGTTAATTTTTTTTAATCCATAAAAATTGGTATAAAACTAGATGAATATATACTTGATAAAATGAGTATAAACCCGATCCTTTCATAATTAGTTATTTCTTTGAAAAAGAAACGCAATTATTGACGACAAAGCACCCGTTACGTAACGGAATAGGAGGGGGATTCCAACCATGCGTTACGATTCTGTTACTTGAGGGGGGGGGGGGTCATAAATTGGAAAATGTTGCGCTACTGAACTTATGGCCGCCCCCCTAGTATCCACGCAATCCAAAGTGCAAACTGAATTGAGGAATCTCCTCACTTTAGACGCTAAAAGGGCTATTTTCGTAAATTATTTGATAGGTTTATATTATAGATGTTGATATAAAAGTTGTTACACTTAATAAATATACATGGCGGTACATTTGTTTTTTTAATTTATTTATCCAAGTCACTATTTATAGACGAAAATGGTAGTTAAAAAAAATGTGCTAAGAAAATGGTAGGTCTGTGCTGTTGATGAAATCTCGGAGATGAATCAGAAACAAAAAAAAACGGTTTTAGATTCAGTATGTTAATGGCTATAGCGCATATCATACGATTTTTGATATATGCAAAAATAACAAAATGGCGGACATTTTTCGAAAAAAAACAAAAAAAACGTGTCTTTTTCACCGTTTTTGGCGAAAAATATAGTAAATATCAAAATTTAAAAAATCCTTGATGTGCGCTATAGCTATAGTTGTAAAGAATACGTGGTAAAAAATTTCGTATGATTCGGTTCAGTAGTTTCGAAGATTTTATCAACAAGCCGTCAAAAAACGTTGTTTCGAGAAAAACGCGTCAAAGTTTGTCTGGGTTACGTAAATACATGAATTCTTTTTAAACGTATTTCGAAAGTGTATTTAGTAAGTGTAACAACTTTTATATCAATATCTATAATATAAACCTATCGCAAAAAAATCACGAAAATAGCCTTTTTGGCGTGTAAAGTGAGAAGACCCCTTAATTCAGCACAATGATCGCGTGATCAACTGGGAACTACGTTAAAACGCGTAGTTTTTTAGATATGGAAGAATCAACATACAAAGACACAAATAAAAGAAACTCGTTTCTTTTGATCTTCATGCACGTCCGAAATAATGATTATGAGACACGCTGCAAAAAAATAACGACTCGACCCTTTTCTGAAAGCAATTCGTCCCGACCATCTGACCGCGACCTCCAGGAAAACAAAGCTGTACATGCAAAACAATTTCAAAAATCTCCGTCCGTAAAAAATCATGTGTGAACATATTTATGGAGGTACGATCATTACTACGAATCCAACTTTCCGGTTAAAAATTTTTATATGATTTTGACGAATACTTTTCGCGCCTATTGCCAAAATTTGAGCTATTTTGACCGTTTAGTTTTTTCGCAATAAAACTGCAAATTCGAGCACTTTGAGTTACCGAAGCACATCGTCTTATGGAGACGGTCAACCGGAAGTGCGGTGATCGTGGTTTTTCCCGTTGGAACCCGTTGGAAACCCGTTGGAAACCCGTTGGAAAACGGAAATTCGATAGATTAGATATAATAGATATTGTCAAAAATAAGAAAATCAATCTTCACCGTGTAGTTAAAGCACTACATGACAAGTTTCAATTTCCGGTTGAAAATGGTCAGAACGACGGAGTAGCAACCACAGACTTAGCAACGTCACGAGTAACAGCTGATGCGTTTGGCGAACATAACCTAGCTTTGTTTTGAAATTAATTTGAATAGAAGCTGCTACAAAATATGCAAGCAACAATTTAAGGAGTTTTATCATTTATCACGTATCAATAATATGTATCATACTCTGCCTATCGTGTTAATTCCGCTGCGGTAATTCAAGCCTATTTTAACAGGTTTCCGGCTGATTGTTTTTGTCTTTTTAGTCCGTTTTTATGGTGGATATGTTACTATTTTTTTAATATGTATTCCTCAGAGGTACGGGTCCTTCCCCTCCTTTATTCCCTCCATTCCTTCCGACATTCACAATCCTTCCAGAGTTGCCCCCCAGAGTGCTGACCGCAGCCACTCTTTCCTAATGCACTACTGTATCGCATTTGCACGAGGGCCCAGGGAAACTGCGGAGAACCTGGGCCGATACAGGCGGCTATATTTGTGGCTGAGGTTCAGTTGTATTACCATCAGAAACTCAGACAAACTGCCTCCCACTCAGAGGTTGACGGGCAAACCAGTGCACGCGCAAACGGTCACCGCTCCAAGTATTGACAGACTTTGGAGGCTGTCCATACTTGGGCATTGACAGCCGGGTATTGCTGCTTAACTTCAGTGACCGCCGAGCCTGCACAGCGACCGCGCACCCACCTCTGTCGGTTTTGATATGTTGCTATATTTTTACGCAGATTATTACCGAGTCGTTGACAATCTAATTTATCAGTTTTTATTTGTTCACGTGCAATAAATTCATCATTTACCACGACATTTGGCACACTATAATCGATAATACGAATAACCAACATAAGTAAAAATCAATTAGAGCAGCTGTGGGTATTCTCCCACGTAGTCCATCTTTGTTTGACTAATAACTGCAGAGTCTTTGGAATCGCCGACTGCAGAAGTAAAGATCGTTGACAGTACCGTGCCGCTAAATCCCGACTCGCTGCAACGTGTCATCGCTCATTTCTCGTTATTGCGGCTCCGAGGGAAAAAGCATAATTTCCGAAGGGAGAAAAGAACATCGATTAATCAAAAATGCACAATGACAATTCGTAGATGAAAATTTATTGCAAAGCATTTTCGCGTATTAAGTTAACCGTCTGTGTCATAGTTCCATTATGTGTATGTGTTTGCGTGTGATCGCACCAACTAAACTAATAGATTAGGAGAGACTGGTGTGGAAGTCTCGCGTGGCTGCATGCACATTTCCTCCACGCTCTCAATTCAGTCAAATGCTTTTGGGTTCGCCTAAATATATATTTGCCCGTTGCTTAAAAATCGCCTCGTAAAAATGTTGAAAGCAGCGATCGTCAACGCGGTAATGCGCGAGTGCCCTCGCTAAGCTTCGATAGCGCTTTCCCGTGTTTCCGCCAGAGGGCAAGTGCTTGAAGCATCCATCTTGTTATCCGTCGTCGCGAGCTCCTCGTCGACTTTCGGAATATCTTCGATGTCCAAAAGCGTCGTCAAATCGACGCTTGGTGTTTCCGCCGCGCCATTGACGTTTTCGTCTTCGACTCGAACGATCGACGATTCGTTTTTCGAGCAAGTCTCGACTGGCTGAGGCTCCGATTCCGCGTGAACGATATTCCTCGACTCTACGACAGACTCAACCACGTCGGGACTCGGAATTCGAATTTCGACGCTCGCGAGTTCCGGCTCGCACGACGTGAGCTCCGGCTCAATCGCGGGAACATCGAGAACTCGCAATTTATTTTCCTGATCGGAAATCTCCTCGTCCTTGAGCGAGAGATACTCGGGACTTCGAGGTGTCTCCGAAAACTCGAGGACTTCCGGGGGATCGTTAGACGCTACGATGAGTGAAGCTTCCTCTTCGCGCGGTAGCTCCGAGATCTCCGTTACGGTAGATTTCGGATCGTCGCTTTCCGCGAGGGATTTGCCAATGTCCTTGACGCAAGCTATTTTCGCCTCGAGTATCGCTTGCTCGGCGAGAACTTTCTCGATATCCTTAAGAACCAGCTCGTGACGCTCGAGAATCGCAATTTCGGCGTCCGAAGCCTCGATGGCGCTCATCTCCATCGTACTGTTAGTCTTGTCTGACTTTTCGTTTCGATTGTCGTTCGATGGCTCCGTCTCGTGATCGCCGCTCGCTACTAACGCAACGCTCGCCTCTTCTCTCTGCTTGTTCGACTTTTTCCGTGCTTCGTTCTTCATTTTCTTGCTCATTTTCTTGTTCGCCTTGGAGGACTCGTTGGATTCGTCATCGTATACGGTCGAGCGAAAAACGTCGCATACCACCTCCGACAACGAATCCTCAAGTTTCGGCAGATTGTCCTTCAGCTTGTCGCACTCTTTCGATATTATCTCGAACTGTTTGACAGCCTTGCGATTGTCGTCGGCGAGGGCTTTACGATCGACTACCTGAGCACCGCCCTCGTTCTTTTCGCGCAACTGGGCTATCAGGGAGGCTCTCTCGCGCTGGAACACTTTGCAGAGCTCCTGGAGCGTCGACAATTTGTTGGTCAGCGTAGTCACCTCGCTGTCTCGCTTGTCCTTTATATCTGCCATTTGACCGACCGCCGCGTTTAACTTCTCCCAGCGTTGCTTCCACAGAGCCGTCTCTTTCTCCAGCCTCAACATCTTCTTCCTCATCTGCAATGGTTTTTCATAGAATACGATAGCTTCGCGGAACGCGGACGGTACGTTTACCCGTCAAAAAAATTTTGAACGCTGTTAACAATGCTCACCTCGTTTGATTCGGGCCGGAAATTCTTCAGAAACTCGATCGTCATTTTAACGTCCCGTTTGAACTCTTCGAACTTTTCTTGATAGATCTTGATTTGTTTCCTGAGAAACTGCTCTCGCCCCTCGTGTTCCTTTATCAGAACGTGATATTTGGCCAATTTCTGAAATAGCAACGAGCGCTTTAACGAAAATCGTCGATCGAGTGTGACGAGTTTCAATCACGTACAACTTTCGACTCGCCGCCGTTGCGGATAGGGAAGGATCAATGTTCGGGTGAATTTACCATGAGCAACTGTCGCTTGTCCTCCATAAGAGCCTCCTTCTCCGCCGTTAGTTCCAGCGTGGCTCTGAGTTGCTTCTTCTCCGCCAATTCGAGCTCGAGTCTCGACTGTTGCCTGACTTTGTCCAGATGGGCCTCGGTCAATTCTATTCCCTCTCGCACGGACTTTATCTTCTCTCTCATTTCCAAATTCTCTTCTCTCATCTTGGCGCTCTTTTCGTTATTCTGGTTGGTCAGTGTGTTCATCTCGGCGAAGGCGCTCTGAAACGTGAAACATATCTCCTTCCTCTTCTCCTCCTCGACTCGAAGCTTCAAGGCGGTCTCCTCCAGCTGAGCTTTGTTCAGCTTTTGCAATTCTCTGCACAATTGTTCCATCCTCATTTTGGCGAGTACGGCTTTTGAACGCTCGTGCCTGAACTGTTCCTTCTCGCGATGCATTATGTTTATATTTTTTTCCGACTGCTTAACGGTCGCCTGCAATTGTCTGTTCTCGTGCAGCAGCTCGGAATACTTTTTGCACATTGCGGATAATTTTTCTTGCGGCGTCTTGATACCGTCGAGAGATTTCAGCACTTGCTGTACAGTTTTTTCGTCCTTTCTCTTAGCTTTGGCGTCTCTGGCCACCTTTTTAGCCTCGTAGTCGACGGTCGGCGGGGCCTGAAACGGGCGAAACGTTAACGGAGGCAAGACTCGCCTCGTACTCGATCTCTCGTCAAAAGTTGCATCGAGCTCGTCGTATTCGATACATATTCAACAGTGTCATCAAAATCTCGTAAGATCCGTTGAAATGTCCGACATTGGTTTCTTAAGCGAATACTCAATGATGGTTGCTCAAAGATACGTCTTTGATGAGAAATCGATGCAGGCTTTCATCAGTTCGAATTAACGAAATGACGCTAATAAATCATAGCGTGGGGGGGATGTTTTGAGCCACCGGCAAAGTTATAAAATGTTGAGGTTATGTCAACGTTTTACCTCAATCGACGTTGGGCCTGCAGCGACATCAGTTTCCGTATCATTTTCCTGCTTCGCTGTCTCCTCTTCGTCTTCGACTTTCCGGCTTTCGATTACTGAATTATCCATTTTTCGATCATCTGCAAAATTTTTCGAACGCACATAAACCTTGACAACAAAAGAATTCCGTGATATTGATATCGGCAACAATTCCTTGGTTAGGTATACGTATAGAGATATACATCCCCTGAAACGGCGGGTGCAACCGGAACTATAATGCTGTGCGCGCGCTCCGCCAGTCGTAGCATGATAATACCGTATGGGTACGCGTGAATCAGTAGGTAAAAAAAAATTCTACTCCCGTCGACTTTATTTTGTCTCCGCAATCATTGTGTACGATCAAATTGCTTCGTTTGTTACACCCACACGACGATCCTCGATGGGCGATAAAAATAGACACTGATGGTTATGTCATTGTACTTGCATTTACCTTACTTACTTCAAATTAATAATTATCAACATTTTATACGGAGTTTGTGTGTGGCGCAATCACGTGAGTGATTTTTTACCTGCGCAGGCTAGGCAGACTAATATTAATACATCACAATATTTCAGTTTCAATTTGAATTTCGTATATCGTGATATTATCACATCGTTGGGATCTAAGAATAACGATTACGTTTGTTTAGTCGATAACTGGAGAGGCGTTATAATACACGAAAAAAAGAAATGTATAATTCAATTACGTTATATTTTTCGTAACGTCTATTTCGCGGTCAAATATAGTAATCAATTATCGGTGTGGAATACGGTGCGATTTTTCAATACAAAATTCCAGTCTCCAAGGAAAATAATAGGACCTTAAATAGTTCTGTGTGGAATGGCCCGAAAATTAATGACGGCCATAACTTGTATTTATACGAATGTAGATGTAAATACTTCGTGTGATAAATTTACCTGAGAATGATGCTCTCTGATGGGAATAATCGCAACTAAAAGAGAGACGGAGAGAGAGAGAGAGAGAGATGGAGACTAGGGGCGCACTCTCGCCACGCGGACAGCACTTGTATGCATGTACGTATAAATACGTCCTGTGTGATACAACACTCCGAATAATTGCGGGTACGGAGATTTTCCACGCTCGTGCGCGGCTCTTGTTTCGCTCGAACAAGAGCGTGCTACTACTACGGATTTACACTAGAGCAGTTATAAAAGTATCAGGGAACGAAGAGCGCGCTCGCCCGTCACACGTACCACGAATACGAAAACCAAGATGTCCAAGGTTTATTTCGGGAATATATATGTACATCTTAAGTTAGAATCAACTACGATAAAGCTCAGCTCTTATTCCATAAGAGATGGACCACTGGTGACCCGCGGAGAGGAATTTTTCCACATGCTTCGTTTGACTGATGTTATTTGGAATAAATATAAATCAAAATCTAGTTGCCGGAAGCTAATCAACGAGGTATACCTATCGTAATGAAAAACAGTATCAAGCCTTAAATAACCAAAGATGTTCGTCCGTGAAATCAATGTACGCCGCTTTGTCCAGTTTTCGATAGCGATCGTCGCGACTTATGTGGCGAAGTGAAAGATTTTTTTTTTTTCGACATCTACGCACGTACGCTCGAATGTTTTTTTTTTCTTCGCGTACAAAAGGCATACGGAAACACGGAACGGAACAAATCGACTTGAAATTGTCCGAGTGAATAATACTGTAGGGCTTTTAGGGCCGGTTCCACAACTTCACGTTTAACGAAGGTTCATGTGAACCGCCGTTAAAGATAAACTTGCGGTTAAACTGGTATTGCGTTCCACAACTCATTTGTAACCATCGGTTACGAAAACGTATAGTCTCCTAGGGAAACTTTGGATAGACACTCTTTTCTTTCCAAAAGTGAATAGTGATTGGATATTTGAAATTGCCGGTAAAAGGTTAGGAAGAATATCGGCAATTTAAGGTTATGCGGAACTTGTTGGCGATAGTAAACAACATGTCGCGGAATAATGAAGACGGACCGCTAACGAAGAAAAGACTACCGAACTTTTCAGTCGATGAAAAAATTCGTTTTATCGAAATAGTTGAGAAGAAAAAGAATATTTTAGAAAATAAATCGACTGATTCAATGACAATAAAAGAAAAGGAGAAATGTTGGCTAAGTGCATGTGATGAATTTAATAGCCAAAGTTCATCTGTAAATAGAAATGTCACTTCGCTTAAAAGCTGTTGGGACAATTAAAAAAAAAAGACGCGAAAACATTTCGCCGAAGTCCGTAAAGAACTTTTCGCAACAGGTATTGTATATGAATAAACATAAATGAGGAACACGCGAACAAAACCGGACTCATCTACTCTCCGTCAATTTTGCGTTCCGTTTTCAAGCATTCCTTATTAGGTCTTCAAATATGTTTAATCAAATTCGGCACTAAGCCCCCAAAAAATTGTAACAAATTGCCAAAAAAGCAGTTTGCAAGCATGACAAAAAATGTATGGATTGGACAGTTTTGTTCATCTGTTTTCAAATATATTTGATTTACAGTTTATGTATATAATTATGTTATACTACATACTTATTCTGAAGGGAGCGGACAGATAAATCTCCCGAATGATCCACTAGCCGAAAGAGTCAGGCGTGTGATACAACCGTCGGTTGATGGCCTGGCAAATCGATTCGACAGCGACTATTGTCCAGGTAGGATACAAACTATTTTGAACTTCTCGAAACCAATGAATACATAAATAATTTCACAAACCTCATTTAAAAGAAAGGATTTTAAATATGTCATTGGATATGAATCATACATCGACCAGATACCACCTCGCGTTTTCGTTACATTCTTATTTGTATTTATATCCCTGAAATAATGATTAATTTTGTCAATAGGCGTAGATGACGTTAATATCGAGGAAGAAATCGAAGAAACTGAATTTGACTATACAATTGAGGTACACGAATCTGAAACGACAATCTGCGTAAATTGCACGCAGTTTTTAGTTTGAGATATTTTTTAGGCAAAATCTTACTACATAAAATAGCACGACTTATACTTAATTTTTAATGCAGGCACTTGACGAAGCCAATTTGTCATTTTCGAAGTGGGCTCCTGGAAAATTGCAATCCCAGAAAAGTAATGAATTGCAAGCTCCATTGTCCGGTGAATATCAGAACACAGAAGATTTGCTATCTTATGCTGAGATACAGGCAGCAGAGATGCAGGATACAGGAGAACCGTCGCAGAAGACTAGCAGACTCAATTGTCCAAAACCGATCGCACAACGAGGATCCGTGAAGCGTGGGGGGCGTACGAAAAATTCTCAAGTGAACGCAGTGAAACGAAATCTGCGATTTTACGATTTAGCACAATCAAAGATGGAGTTGGTCGAACTTATGAAAGAAGATATACGCGCAAAATCCAAGATAGAATTGGAAATTTTAAATGTTCAACTACAAAAAGAGTGCCTCGAAGTCGAACTTCTACAAAAGCAAATTCAATTACATGATAGATAGTCATCACTTGTATTTTTAACTGCTAGTGAGTCAGTACAGAGTGTTTATTACGTTTGTTGTTTCTTTATTTCAATACATTTATGTTTATGACGAAACAAATAGAATTTGATATGCGAAATTGTTCTATGTTGTGTACTCCGGAAAGTGTATAAATTTAAAAAATAAATAGTTAAAAAATCAAACTAGTAGATACTGTTTATCCATCGAACATTTCCCTCCGGCTTTAACGACTCAATCTGTAACAGCCGATGGAATGAAGAAACATTATGTATATTATCTAATTATGATGGTATGTATACAAGCTTTTCCTCACCTGCTGAAGTATCCGTTGATTAGCACTTGCTGCATATGGTTGTTACTAGACATATCGTTCACCGATGATATGTTTCCATTTTCCAAAAGTTCTTCCCATGGTTGAGGAAATTCTAATGTCGGATCATCCTGTGGCATTTCATCCCCAGCGCGCCGGGCTATATTATGCAGTACAGCTGTAGCAACAATAACTGGCAACACTTTCTCAACTTTCGAAAATCGAGAACCGAGTGCAAAGATTGGAAACCTTTTCCAAATTCCGAATACCCGTTCGATGATATTCCGTGTTCTAATCTGTGATTCATTGTACAGTTGCTCCCCGCGAGTTCGTGGATTCTGCAGAGGCGTCATCAAATAGGACCGAACGGGATAACCACCATCCCCTAAGAGTAACGCATCGCCAAACGTTCCAGCTTCAAATAAAGCACATATTCTGGAGTTGTTGAATATTGTGGCATCGTGTACTGATCCTTGCCATCGAGCCACAATGTCAATAATTTCCAAGTTGGCATTACAGATTGCTTGAACGTTGATTGAGAAGAATCCTTTTCTATTTCTGAAATACTCTGCATCGGCTCCACCTGCAAATAACGCGCAATTTTATATTAACCTTGATTAAGTAATTAGTTGCGGTAGTTTTCCACGAGGACCAATATAATTATAAATAATATATAAGAGACTAGAATATATAAGAGACTACGTTTTTTAAACACATTTGCAGGCAACATTGCAGTTGTACATAAACACCAATAGGTTGATATTAAAGTAGTTGTTGAAAATAGTTTTGTAGGTTGTGAAATAGTCGAGTGTGAGTTTTGTCCATACGAAGACACTAACGGACCATAAATAAATTTGATTTGAGTTTGTTTTCAGTTAATTGTAAATTATCTTGAATGGAAATATCATACACAAATCTATATTAAAAAGTTATATTGCAAATAAGACGAATATCGAGTACATAGATTATATATTACTTGCCAAATGACTGGATTTTCACATGAGTGCAGTCCATGTAACCTACGATTTTGGGAAATCTTGCTATATCGAAGAATTTGATCTGACTTTGTCGGATTTCATGTGCAAGTTTAGGGAAGGCTATGAACCTTGGTCTTAGACTAGCAATAGCCTCGGTTACACGGTGAATAATCCTGTGAGCGCTTGTTTTGCTCACTCCGGAAAAATCACCAGCTGATATTAAGTGACTTCCAGTAGCAAAGAATCTCAGTGTCATAAGCAGTTGGTTTATTGGAGTGATAGCATTGTTCCTGATTAAAAAAATAACAGTTACTAACTCATTGCTCATGTAAAACGGACAAGGTAAATTGGCTAGTCAGTATACGTACAGCCACTATACGCAAAACCAATAGCCAATATACGGAAAATCAATCAAGGTAAATTGCTTAGCCAGCATACGTCTAACACTCCCTTGAAGGGGAGAGGAGTGGAGCCAAAAATATTTAACAAATTGAAATGCACAGATAACGCTTTGCGGAGCTGAAATTTGCATTTAGACCAATTATATCGGTTAAACATTTACCGCTCTACTCCTTTCCTCTCCAGTTGAGTGTCTGTATAAGATTCTATGCCTGAAAATTAAACCAATGATGTTTATAACCTACTGTGCAGTTCGATGTGAAATTTCAGGTTCAATAGCTTCCACCACTGTCATGACGCTTTCTTTCGATAAACGAAAGCGAGCGTGAAAATCAACGTCATCAAACTCATTCAAATATGATGGTCGTCTTTTGTACTTTTGTTGCCTTCGATGAATAAGATCCGCAAATCCTTCATCATCCGATGACGATAAAACATCATGTAAGAATGCATGAGCCATTGTTCAGATTACAATTAACAATTAATTATTAAATATACAATAGAACAGGTTCGATTTCTTTTCTGATTATTTCAAAATACAACGCGACAATGAGAGAAGTACAATTGCCACTATACCTCCAAGCGCCTACAACATGTCAGCGATGTGCAGCAGCCGACCGCTCCCAACTTTCAAAACACACTACCGATGTCGCCACGTTATTAAACCTCCGTTATCTTCGCTAAACGCCCAAAATCCGGGGATTAACTTTAACCGAAGCGAATCGTAGTTAACCGGCGTTTGACGATGTTGTGGAACGCTACTTTTTTACTGAACCGGGTTTAACGTCTTAAACCTCGGTTAACTGTAGTTAACCGAGAGTTGTGGAACCGGGCCTTAGAGGTTAGAGCGCGAGCCGTAATTCAAGATTAGTTTTAAAAATATATATATATATATATATTATTGTGTAGATCAGAGTTTCTCAACCTGAGGTCCGCGGACAACATGAATAGAGATACAAAATTGACGTACGTGGCCTAGAGGGTCCGTGGACAACATATAAGGTTTTTCAATTGGCGCGGGTTGATGTTGGCATCCTGTGGCGGCCATGATGTTTTGGTGGCGTCTGTCCAATCTGTTGCTTATTACTCAGTCACTAATGCCAAATCACCATGGCAAGTTAGACGATTGAACAGCACGCCCAAATAATAAAACTTTATTATCAAAATGAGTGTTCGTTAGTGCAAACGTTGCGCGCGTTGCGTCCATTTTACGACAGACGCGGTGGCCCTTCACAGTCGACCCTCCAACTCTGTAACAAACAAAATTGCCGTATACGGGACGACGCTAACCCACGCGAGGTTCACCAGGTGGCAACGCATCCACAAAAAGTTACTGTTTGGTGCGGATTTTGGGCCGGCGGCGTCATTGGTCCGTACTGTTTTTAAAACGACGTTGGTGAGGCCGTCACCGTCAACGGCAAACGCTACAGAACTGCGGTAACGGATTTTTTTTGGCCCAAACTGAGCGATATGGACGTAGACGATGTTGTTCCAGCAGAACGGCGCTACACTGAGGGAAAAGTGCATGGTATTTACAACAAACGCGCATGGTAAAAGAGAGTATAGTTGAATTCCCTATAGTTCATTGTCAACGCAATCATAATATGGTCAAGACAACTATAACCTCCGAAATTACTATACACTATTGTAAAAGACTTTACAATATCGATATGGTTAATTCAGCTAATCACAAAATCGGCGCACCAATACTAATGCTGCACTGAGAGCAAAGTACATGGTATTTATGAAAGACGCCCACGTCAAGAGAGGATGGAAAAATCCTGTATAGTTTATTGGCACCGTAATCATAATATCGTTAACACAACTATAAGCGAAAAATATATGGAAACGTGCAACTTTGGTGGCGTGCTCGACTATCTATCATCCCGGAAAAAACTATTAACTATTGTAAAAATATTAACTGAATTAACTATATCGATAATGTAAAGTCTTTCACAGTAGTTAATAGTTATTTTAGGGATACTAGATAAAAAAAACGTACTACCAAAACGGCATGATTAGATAGCCGCTTATAGTTGTGTTAACCATATTATGATTGCGGTAGCAATAAGCTATATTTTACTATGCCCACTTGTACCATGGGCGCTTTTTTTATATCATAAATACTATGGACATTTTTCTCACTGCATGTTTGTACTATTTATTTGGTTGACATCAACACTTGTTGAGTATAAACTGTTACAAGATCTTACGAAAAGTGACTATACGAACGACATTATGGTAATCGTATAGGGAAGACGTAAATCATTTGTCAATAAAGTAGAGACAGCGGTGGCACGCTATGATCGATATAGATATATTGGCGCAGTCGTTTGTCAGTTTTTAGAATCCGATATTTCGAAAACTTTTGGGCCGCGCCAAAAATCCATTTAAGCAGTGACATATATTATCAAAAAAGCAATCTGTGCAAAATTCCACCTATATCAGAGGTAGCAGCTGTTCGGAAATGTAGCTGGAATTACTTTTATCCGTTATGCCAAGTCTACGATCGAAATACCATAAGTACTCCGTAGCATAGTGGCAGCGTGCCTGAATATAGATAGGTAGGTCGTAGTTTCGAATCTCCATGTAGGTGAAATATTTTCGTCGATAGGAATCATTTCAGGAGGTCAAGGAATAACAAATCATGATAAACAACCATACTCAATTGAACATTTTTGAATTTCTCAATTTATGAAATATCATAGACATTTAGTAGACAAACCATTCAATATGGTAAAAACCACTATTGTTTGATAGTGTAAGGAATCATCTATTTTATGAAAACCTACTATATTATATAGCATTGACAAACAACGTATGCTTGAAAGATTGTTGGTTGCGGTTAACATATGATCATAGTTAACGCAACTGCTAAAATATCATAAGCAGTATTATATTTTCCATCGTAACCATGACTATAAAATATAATTGAAATGTGGGTGAGGTTACTAGACATTTCTCTCTGTGTACGTGCCACACAGCGGATGCCAGCGGAGGTGACGTGAATTGGCCACCAAGATCGTGCGATTTGACCCGGCTAGACTTGTTCTTGTGGGGTTTCTTGAAGTCGCAGGTGTATGCCAATAAGCCACAATCCACCGATGCTCTTAAAGTCAACATCACTCAGGCCACCGCTCAAATTCAGCCGGATCAATGGGGCAGAGTCATTGAAAATTGGACCACTCGGATCCGTGCCACCGTGAGAAGTCGAGGCGGAGATTTGAACGATGTTATATTCCATACATAATGGCATACATAGGCCTTTCAAATAAAAAATGAATTTCGTTAATACCTCACACACAGCTTGTTTTATTCCATTTCAACATCTCCCTCGCCCTTATTGAAAAACCCTGTAGAAATACAAAATTGACGGACGAGGCCTAGGGAGTGCTCCGTCAAAGGGGCGGGGGTCCGCCGTTAAAAAAGGTTAGGAAAGGCTGGTTTCGATTATACTTTAAGGATATTCACAAGTTTCTTCACTACAAAACACCAGAGATAAATAGTTCAATGTATGTAGTTTTACGTGCGGTTAAGGGCGGAACCTCCTTCAAATATAAATATTTTGCATTTCTTTTAAATTGCTTTTAAAAGTCATTGAGAGTCTGAAGAATGTATTTCAAAAGTTTGAAGCCCAACAGAAAGTCCTAAAGGTCCCTAGGAAGTCACCGAAGTGATGCCCTCCAAAACGAGTAGGCAAACGAGCGCGCGCCCTTTGCGGCCCTACCTTTTAATTTCTCAGCCAACCAAGTTTGCTAGATTATTTGCCGAATAATAGGGGGCACTTTCGACGATTGTAAAGAAATATTCGGCCTGGGTAACCGTCGTTTTTCGTTTTCACACAAACAGTTCAGCGACGACCTACTCATAGTATACAGTTCAGCTCCACGTGGTGTATTTGTTCAGTATCGCGTCTGGGTGTGATTATTTGAAAAAAATGAGCATTTGTACTTAAAGTCATGAACGATCTGGAACTGCAAATCGGCCTGGAATGCAAAACTTTCGCAGACACGTACGACAACAATCAAGTGAAGAGACAAAGCCGGCGCTCATTAAAATCGTCAAAAGAGGCCAAAACTGCACAAAAAGAGAAAAATGCAGCCCTGATAAATGACTTCCTAGAAGAAGAACCCGAATGGAAATATTGTCAGTCTGGCCTGACATTTGATCCGGGCTTGATCACCCTGTAGCACGGAGGCCTTACTTACGTGTGCCTTGTTTTGCGTGATCCGGCCTGAACCGGCCCGTTTCAGGCGATAGTCAGGCAACTGGATTTACAGTTGCCTCCAGTTGCCTGATCCGGTTAGGTTCAGGCGACAGTCAGGCAACCGGATTTACGGCTTGCATACATTCAACTGATCAGACTACCTTCAGGCGATGGTCAGGCAACTGGACTTACGGCTTGATTCAATTCGCCTGATCGGGCTTGCTTCAAGCAATCATCAAGTAGCTGCATCTATATACAGTTTAGCGCCTTTTACACGCCTAACCTCTTATCAAGCTCTTCGTCAGCGAATTCTCCAGAGCCTGATGCTTTGTTTATCGAAAAAAAGCAACCATCTATGAGAAAACAGGGTTGGAACATTTCTGAGGTTATGTTGACCTCCGACATGCCCTTAAATTTGCTCCTACGTATGAAGATAATTAAATATAATTAAAACGACAAAAAAACAACGAATTAATTAAATGAACTTTAACCTTTATTATCCGAGCGAAAGTTATTTTCGAATCGTTGCAAGCCGTATCGACAACGATTCATTAACGATCAAAGACAATTCGCGAGTGTCCCAAAGATATCCCAAGCACGCGATGCACCGCTTATACGTTGCAATTTTATTATGCTACATGTGAGACCGACGTTTAAATAATTCAAAACGTTCGCTATATACGCACACTCGAGTCCCCATTGTTAGTTTTATGATTATGGCTAACCATTCGAAGATCTACAACGCGGAATGCTTCCCATTCGTAAATATAGAAATGGCCCATCTCCATTCACTTATACATATGTATACAAATGAACGCCACGTAAATTTGAATGAATCGCAGATTGCAAATCAGAAATACCCATGGGTGTGTATATATGTAGCTATAAATTCCGATACTATAAAATAAATGGCTTAACGATTGCACATAAAATTATAATTATTTTTTTCATTTGCGTCAAGCGAAACAAATTTTTCAGCACATAAATTGCCAAATTATAATCTCACGTAGGTAGACAAAAATAGATGATTTTTCTTCCCGCCGATTATTCATACTGTGTGCGCGCAAGCGCGTGCGCCTGTCAGCAGAGGACGCGCGGCTCCAAGGCGACGAGCATAAACCTAGGCCAATACTTAGATGGGTGACCGCGTAGTCGCGTACCACCTTCCGCGCCGAGCACTGAGCGAGACGCAAATTTAGCAAGTAATCCTAGGAAGCACAACTGAGACTCACTTAAGGGGAGGCTAAGGGTTTCAGCGTGAAAAAAAACACTTTTTTGCTTATTTTTTTCATCTATATGGATCGAGTAAATTTATTGAAACCTTTTGTACATTGTTAAGTGTCATTTCAAGAACATTCCGTGAAATTTGTACGCGTAAATATCCACAAACAAACCGGTGAGAAAGCTTTTCCAAGAACGCCTTTGGAATAACACGATTTGCGGTGTTCACTGTATCTCAGCCAGAAATTATCTGAAACCAAGTACCATTAAAATTTAGTCAAAGTATCATCAAATGCTCCTGCCAACGGTCTTTGATCATTTTTTTTTTCATAAAAAATACTTTATTTTATAAAGTATTCTTTATAAAATTTTGCTAAAGTTCATAGTTTTTGAGTAATAAATTTGTGGAAATTTCTGAAAGAGTTTTTCAACTTTACACTTGACTTATGTATGGAAATACTATTTAAAAAATTATTAACATCGAATCATTAATTCCTGGCCCATACAATAGGGGGCTTCTGCCAATGTGGAAGCTTCCAAAATATCAATTTGTTGTTGTCTTCGAAGCATTCTGCTTTCCCAGGTCGAAACCGGTTGCTCGCAGCTGCCGTCCGCTACCTGCCATGGAGACCCGACGCCCCTTCACTAATTGTGCGATATCCCGGAAACTATTCAGCGGGTTGACTTGAAATTTTCAGGGAATATTTTCGAAACATCATACTTCAAGAAAATGTTTAAAAAATCGATGTTTTGAAAATTCTGACTGCATCTCGCCCCTTAATTTAAATCGCCATATCTCTGAAACTAGACGGTCAAAATTCATGATTTTTTTTTACCCACATCGTTATATGTTCCTCTGTAATTGAGAATTTATTAGAAAAAATCTGTAAACACAGTTTCGACGTTATTGCAGGAAATCTGAAATTTTCCACCGTTGCCCATAAGAACCCGTGTAAAACCGTGCAATTTTTTATTGCCAGTATCTCGAATACAGAGCGGTGAATGCTTTTGAAATTTTGCAGGTAATCAGTTAATAGTGTATTGAATAAAATACACTATTAACATCAAAATAAACAAAATCTATAATTAAAAAAACGCCTTGGCGAGACTACTACCTTGACCGTTCAGGTTTTGCATAGTCCACTGCGTAGTCGTGCACATATGCCAAAGTAAGTAAAACCTGTAAGGACATTCGCAGGAACATTATAAGAATACAAACATCGTCCTTCAATATTTTCCATCACCAACGAAATTTCAAATGAAGATAATGTAGTTTCCTAGTTTGTTTGGGTTGTGTGTGAGGTTGCCATAGTTATAATTTTTATAACCTCATACGAGTCCGCGGTTTGTGAGATACAGTAATGGGATAGACATATGACAGAATAGTTATCTCTGATGAAAGTATTGAGTTTTATCAACTATGGTAATTCTTGCACGAATACGTTTGTCAGGGATGTGGTTGGACGCAATCCAAATCTCGAAACCTTACTCTCCTTCATTCTTATTAACACGCGGTGAGAATGATAGTGCGAAGACTCGCCGGCAGGGTTCATCGCCATATTTTCATTGCAAGAATGCACCTTGCGACTGTCTCATCCACCATTGTTTCCACGTGCGTCCCGTATCCTTGAAACGGCAATAGGAATTCAATTATCGAGACGCGGCCGATTCGGAGTCTCCGTGTAACCCGCGCATTCTCCCGCGATAGTATAATTTCGCTTCTTTGTCATTCCCGCCGTGTGTGCCTCTTGGGACTCGAAACCTATTTGTACACGTCCTTTTTTTGCCGATTCTACTCGGGTCCCTCATCCGGTTAAGGAGTTTCGAGACTAAGATCGAAATGCTTGTAGACGATTTAAATTTATATCACCGTAAGATTAACGTAGGATGAATCAACTGGCCAAAAATTAATCCGTTTCGCAATGCAGTTGTGGGGATTTTCAATGTTCTTGTTGAACCTTTATTCATTTGGTAATACACATGACAACTCGTGAATATTAGTCATGGGGTTGTAGGGGCTAAAATAATACTTCGATTTTAAATTAAAAACTGAGCACACCGTGATTATATATAATGTTGGGAAAGTCGTGCTTCGGTAACTCAAAGTGCTCGAGTTTGCAGTTTTATTGCGAAAAAACTAAACGATCAAAATAGCTCAAATGTTGGCAATAGGCGCATAAAGTATTCGTCAAAATCATATAAAAATTTCAAATCCGAAAGTTGAATTCGTAGTAATGATAGTACCTCCTTAAACGTACATTTTCGACCAATTTTTTCACATCTACGAAAATACGCATTTTTGAACATTTCATGATTATATCGAATGTTTTCATACGTTCTATAATTATTTTCCATAACTTTTTATCGTTCAGATAACGCAAGACGAATTGGCAACGTCGTAAATCGTGGTATATGATAATGCCCAGATTGGCAGAAATGTCGCGAAGTTAGAGACATGCGCGCCCCGTCCATAACCTCAATATCGCCCCGAGGAGCTGTTAACAATGAATATCGGTCTGAGTAAAAAAACATCGCTGGGAAGAAAAGGCCGTCTATAATCTGAAAGAAATCAAAAACGTTAACAGCTTTTCCACGTCGTAAAGAACAATGTCATGTATGAAAAAAAAAATCCTCTTTATTTTGTCTTTGCCTAGAAAATTATCATTTTTTAATATAAATATCAAATCAATATTAATTATTACTAATTAAGTTCAATTAAGTTTATACTAATTAAGAAAATATGGACAAATTATGTTCGTTGTTACTTATTCTGACCAAGTAGTTTTAGGTTGCTGGGCATGATTACCGAATATGGATAAGATAGGTAGCATTTGTGTCCACTACGACGTCCCGTGAAAGAAATTAGGAGGGCAGCCATTAACGGACAACACCACTGTGACCCCCTGTTTTTTTCCCATTTTTCAAGAATTTTTTTTTGTGGGAAGAAAAAGAGATATTCGAAAAAAAAATTTTTGTTTTGCTCGTTGTTTATTGAAGATACATAAAAAAAAATTTTCAAATTTTTCACGCCCCATGGTGACGCTGGGGAAGCTCCCGCGTCAGGTACTGTTGCCTCTGCAGTGGTTCGCGGCACGCAGCAGAACTCTCTTCAAAGTCGATCTGAAAAAAAATACCGAGTGTTTTCGTTAATAATATGATATTTCGACGAGAAGAACACAGGGATTTGAAAAAATATTGATTTTAAAAAAATCGGCACGCTTTTGAAATTAAAGGACGATTTTCGAGCAAAATTTCTCGTCGAAAATAGGCTATAACTTTTTTTATTATTGAGATATCGAAAAAATCCTATGTACTTCTTTAGATAATCTAGTTTTATTGATGCAGTCCAAATTTGAAGTCGATCGGATAAAAATTGCTCGAGTTCTGCTGCGTGCCGCACTCAAAAAAGTGGTTTTGAGAAAAACGCGTTCAAAGTTTTAGGTTTGTTAATTTATGCGATAAATTGGAAAAAAAATTTTTTACCTTCAATCAGTGATGCCAGCACCATATAGCTGGCCTTCAAGAAGCAAATCATTGTCCCTAGCATCTTTTCTCGAACTTGTAGAGGCTCTTCTTGCCTCTTTTGCAGCGTCTGTGAGCGAGCGCTCCGCCAGCTCGATCCGCGCTGCGTCGGTTTCAACGCAAAAATTGAAACAATTTGGGCCGATAGTTATCGCCAACGTCTCAAAAACTTTCATGAGGCTTCTCAGGCCATCATTGAATAATAATACCGCGATATCAGCTGCAATATCGACGATTATTTTGCTCCCGGACTGACAATTGGGGGCTATTGCCCAAACTGATTTGTTGTAGCTTTCGTTGTTGTTTTGCGTGAAGCCGCCCAAACAACGCTGCAGCAAATCGTCTCTGCTCGAATTTTCGAAGACTGGCGTAATTGCCTCCACACGGAAAAAAAAATCCTGTAAATTTTTATGGAAATCCCATCAAAATGTACTGTGTCTCACATCAATAGCGCCTCGCGGTACAAAATCTTCGATATTTGCTACGTAAAACTCTAAGAAGTGCACGCCACGTTTCACACAAAGAACTGTAGGACTATTGAGTTTATGTTAAGCGATCGATAAATTTTCGCAGTGTGAAACTGTGAACAGTAGATGAACCGACTCACGACTTTTTATAATGTGGACCTCTGAACAGTAGATGAACCGACTCACGAATTTTTACAATGTGAAACTGTAAACAGTAGATGAACCGACTCACGAATTTTTACAATGTGAAACTGTAAACAGTAGATGGACCGACCCGCGAATTTTTACGATGTGAAACTGTTAAAAGTAAACAAGCGGACCCACGAATTTTTACATTTAACAATGTTATAAAATGAACGACCTCATTGACAAATTTTCACACTGTGAAATAGAATGGGGGGAAATCCCCATCCGCTTTGTCTAGTATTCTATTATTCCTTCCTCGCCTTTTGTCCCGCTCTCAGAATCTCAAAAAAACCATTATTAACATAGGGTGATAGATCTGAATGTATGCTCGTTATCAAATAAATAAACAAGCGTGTTAAACTAATCGCAAAGTTCCAATAAATCAACGTGTACGGGCATTATATAAAAGACAAAAGTCGCACAAGACAAAATGTATACGTGAAAGCGAGATGGAAAAGTACAAATACAATACCCACTTCGTTTTTTCGTCCTCTTTTCAACAGCAACAAATCTTTCACGGCACTTTTTCTTCACTAACAGTTTGTCCTTGTTCACTGTGTGTGTGTGTCCGTTTTCACATTGATTATAAATAATTGTCGTTTTTCAAAGACACTGCGCAGAACACTTTACGCCACGAGATCCAAAAGAGCACTGTTGTGAGTAGATGTCAAGACTGAGGGCGACCACGCGATAGAATTTTTCTTTGTTGATTTAGGTGAAAAATACATTGTCAAAATTTAGGGTACACACTGCGAGTCGTGCAGCGCTTACGTAGACGTAACCTGCACGTTCGTGGTGGCTAACGCGTCCACGCGTTTGCAGTGTACATTGTAAAAATTCGAGGTACACGCGGTGTACCGCGCAATGTCGGCTGTAACTTCTACTGAGCGCTTTGAAATTTTTTTCATGTAATCACACTAACAAATTCAAATATCCGTATTAGTATTCAACAATCCGTTATCAAAATATGCTTTGCCCGAATTGTTAAAAAATGACAATTTTCTCTGTAAAAATTACATCCGTACGTATTAAATAGTACCGAGCTACCATACAATTTGCAAGGTGTACACTGCAGTTTTTAATTTAATCTCACGCCACATTTTTCAGAAGACAATACCAAATTTCAATAGAATGTAAACTCATTTTTAACATTTGCTTGTTGAAGAATTTTATGGTACAAATCAGTGATTACCAGTCTAATCTCACTTTTTTTTTAAGGTACTCCCTATATTTTACGCATTGAGTACCGCGAATATTTTATATTTATTTTGTAAATTCGACAGTTTACTTTATCGCGGTGATCATTATGATTTTTTCACAGTTTAAATCTGCATTTCCATCGGTTCGAATAGTAAAAAAGCACGTATGATCCATTATTTTTTCCTAAAAGTTCTGTAACATGATTGGTTTACAGTGTGAAACTGCATTATGTTCATCTTTCCTCAGTAATTTATAAACACCAACTATTAATTTTGACGAATCATTTTTTCCGTGCAATATTTCCTCAGGAAGAGGCGGCTTATGGGGAAATTCAGAAATATTACCGCTTGCGACCGCTCGCTGCCACGAACACCACGACTCGGCTCCCTCTGGGCAATCGTCATGTTGTGGCTCACTATCTGTGGATACTTTATGTTTAATAGTTGCCCAAATTGCCTTCCTCATTTTTTCAACATCATCGCTGTTCCTCCGAATAGCCAAGCCGTAATATGTGCTCAACTCGTCAATCAATTTTCCGGTGCGCTTTCCTCTGCGAGACAATCCTTTTTGTTTTTTCACGATTTCGCGGAGGCGCGTTCCCATACGTTTTTGGACATGATCGATGCACTCATTTCTTTAAATCTCGAAACCGTCGTATGGATCGCTATTCGATATGCCGAAAAACGTTTTAGAATCGCCGTCACCGATATAATATTTATATTTTATGCCATAGAGCTCTTCAGACCGTTGAAACATTTCGACAGCTGAGTCGACTTCCATTTTTCCGGAGGAGCCGCTATGGTTCGCCTGGCACTCATCGTCGTGGGTACTTTTCCATTCCCAGTACTCCGCGGTGCTTTCTTTTTTTTCCCAATGCTCGCGAGCTTTGCAATATTTCGATTTCACCATAACGTCGATCACTTTTTTAGTGTACCAGCCGATTAGCAATGTTATGCCGTAAAGTGAGCTGAAACCGCGCTTACGCCACGATCCGTCGTCTGAAACGATAATTCCGTCCTCCACCCCATTTTCCAACGACGTTGTCTCCTCCTCAAGTGCAGCCTTTTGTTTGCTCACTGTGCTCACAGCTTTAGTGGCGATCGAAATCGAATTTAAGATTCGATCGTAGAAAGACTGAAATATGGGGCGCGGTAGGTCCATAAATGCACAAAACTTCATCAGGCCATTCAAACCGACGCCAAGAAGACGCATACTGAATACGATCCGACGATTTATTTCGTATGCATTGTCAATCATAGGACACGAAATGATTTGCACTTTTTCACAATGGCCGCAATCGACCTCGCTTTTGAATCCGAGTCCGCGCAAACTTTTTTCAGTAAACTTTATATCGCGATCACACACTTTGCACTTCACTAACGTCGATATAATGTTCAATGCATTGACGAGGTGTGCTATACGATAACCGAAATCGTTAGTAACACCGACCTCTAAATCGTCCGACGATTTTAACTTTTTCGCCGACGTGCTCACATACTTTGCAGAACTATTTTCGGAGCTATAACGGTTCGGAGGTTTTCGATTCGAAATTTTCGTTTGACTCCTCGTCACATAGCTCCGTTTTGTTCCCTTTTTCCCCGCGTACACTTTCGGATTATCCATTTCGATGTGCAAAGAATAATTCTGAGTGTTCGATATTTATAAACGAAACGATTCGGAGCGTTTAGACACGAGTAGCGTCGCTTCTATTCGCAAACTGACGCTATGACGCTATCCCTATACCTGCCTTGAAAATTTTTCAATTATCGCCACCTATGGCTCTTTTTCGAAACTATATTTATAACAATAGCCGGTTTTTGTGAAGGGAGACAAAAGAATACCTGGGAAAGACCCGCAGGACCTGGGGAAGGCCCGGTATACCTGCCGACCCTGAGGCGCGCAGCTGCGCGGGACCCCGAGCGTCACGGAGCGCTGCACCGCTCCACAAAATATTCAATATCTCCGAAAATAATTATTTTTTCGACCTGGGTCCAAGGGCATCTTAATCTTAAATGTATTTTAGATTTTTCTAGATGGTTTTCAAAAAAACGATTTTTTGAAGCCGTCACAGTGGTGTTGTCCGGTAAAAAATTCGGGGCCCATGAGGGTACGAATATGGATTCCCTGGTAGGGCTTTCCACAACACAATCGGACTAGGCCCTGGCCGGAAAATAACAGAGTTGGGTAATTTATTCGAAAAAGGTCGTAGCGAGGAAAATGTTAAAGAGCCCAGACGGGATTCATCAGGGCAGTGGTTGTTACAGAGCATACAATATATTTGCAAAGTTATTTTTAAGAATTTCTAGTTTTTAGACTCACTTCCATAGATGTGATATATTTAAAGTTCAAGGTATCGATAAAACACTCGGTTAGGTCACTAAATAACTCTATAACCCTGATATAAACTGCGCACGCCTTAAAAAAATCTAAAGATTCCATAACGGCAATAAAAACGGGGAGTCACCGAATGTATAAAGAAAGTGTGAAAATGTCTAAATCTACTGGATTTGCGCGAAATTTTTAATTCCAGTTTATCGTTGGATATAACAATTCATTGCGACTTTTTTTTTTACTAAGCGCCACTGTAATTTACCGATGATTCAGAAGGGCCGTTATGCCCCCACAGAATAGGGCCCACCGCGAAAGGAATACCTTCAATTTGCCCGTTATTTCAAATACTTTGAGTGACTCGTAGTAGTATGGATTTTCCGGTACCAAGGAGGCTAGTGTTGGGCAAAATTTAATTGCTAGGGCAACTATACGACTAACGTTTAATCAATTGTTAATTGCTGTAGTCGCAATTAACAATTACACCGGCCCAAACAAACAATCCCAAACACACAAGTCCAAACAAATCAACCCAAAAACAAACCCAAACCCAAAATGACAAACGCAAACAAACCACCCCAAACAACAAACCCAAACCCAAAAAAACCCAAACCCAAGCGAAACCATCCAACCCAAACCAAACTACTACTCTTTGGGTTTCTTTGATTTAGATATAGCTTCATTAATACTGTATCTAAATAGTATGTAGATATAGTATCTAAATACTATATCTAAATACTATACTACTCTTTAGGTTTGAAACGAACCCAAACAAACCCAAAGAATAGTATTGAATTGTATTACTTAAACTATATCTAAATCTTTTTTATCTGATATTCGTAAAGTTTAATAGGTTAATAGGTAAAAAGTTTAATAGGTTTTAATTGTTTCTTAGAACAATTAAAAAAGTTACTTGCAATTGTTTCAATTGCCAATTGCAATTAAAATAGATCAGTTCAAATGAATTAATTGCAACATGCAATTAATGTTAATCGCAATTACTTTTTTAGTCAATTAATGAACTGATTGAAAATTTAATTGACCAACGCCCGACACTGCAAGGAGCATTGACAAAATGGAGGCTTCGAGTTCCCGCTAGGGGTCTCTGTATTTTCATGACGAAAGAAGAAATCAGCCCCCGTTTGCACACGATTTTCCTGGGGCGCGCGTCCACGAAAAGCACTACATCGTGAATGTAATAATTCTCGAATTTGAGATTCTAAAAGCAGGGCATTGAGAAATGGAACAGCTGCTAGTCTATCAGTCCAGTTAATGGTGTGACTTGTGATAGTCCGTTGGACCGTTTCGTGACGTTTGAAAACGTAGAAAATTACTGTACGGTTGGAAAAGTTTTCAAGCGTGTTTCGAAGGGCTCGGGACGCGCTTGCGCCGAACGCGCGCGCCCCTACTTGCCGTTACATATTTCGTATGTACGCGTAGGCGCGTGCGTATGCGTATAGGGGACGCGACGCACACAGGGCAGCCACGGTAAACAAAACTACGTCTAATCGCGTGCGCTCGAATCAGTGAGGCGGCAACTTCGCTACCGTCAACGTGTCGATGGACGCGTTCGGTTCGTTCCATCTAGCGATCTCGACTTTTTCTCGTTCTCTTAATTCTTCCCGACGCCGGTGTTTTATCTGGAACGAATGGATTGCCGTAGTCGCCCAAGTTTCAAGCGATCCGCAAAAATAATCTCTCCTCTCCGAGCTTCCTCTCGGATTCCGTTAAACCAGAAAAACCTGACGAGACCTCCCTATCGTTTTCCCTCCGTTTCTCTCCCTCGGGAGTAATCAGGAGAAGGGAGTCCAGATAAGCGAGGAAAATCCTCGGAAAATCACTTTTGAGACAAAAACAAAAGAAAAAAGGCCCACAGTCTGCATCGGAAACTTGAATTTCGAGCGTATATATTTGAATCGCTCGGGTTACTCAGCGTGACAGTGTTTTTCTTTTTCTTCTCTTTCGGTTCGTCGATCCGGGTCGTTGGCTCGTGTCGATCGTATCTATTCTCCATCTTCGCTCCGCGTGTCTCGCTTCTGTTGCATCGCTTACAAATTCGTCGTGACTCGCACTGTTGCATCGCCGCCACGAGTATGCTGGCAGCGAAATAAAACAATTTCGTGATGCGTTGATTCTCATCTGCAGCGTCACAAGTGTATCGAGTGGAAATATGAAGAAAAAAAACGCGTCAATAAAGGAACAATTCATCTACGTTGAATCGCACACGCCGTTCATAGCCCGTAAAAAACAGCAAAATAACGGCCGTTATAAAAGGTCGTGAACTTAGACCGTCGCAGGAGTAAGACGAAACACGTCCTACTTCGGATGTCCGAAGATGAAATACGTATCACCGCTGTGTCCGAGCATTCGTTATTTTCTTCTCTCGAAAGGAAACTGTTCGTGATTCGCGGAAACGTCACTCTTGAATGTCGTCACAACGATTTACCGACGAATGTACGCTATGATCCCTCTAAATAATACAATGCGTGAGTGCACGTGACAGGTGGACGTGGTCCATCTTCCGCATATCAAAGGGGACGACGAAAAGAGGGTTGGATGCTACAACGCTTTGCTTTCTGAGGTATTCTCGCTGTTAGATAATACTCGACGACGAGATCCCCTGGGATAGAAAGGTGAAAAAATGTTGAAAAAAGATTGAGTGCGCGTGGACGGAGAATCTTTTTTTTTCCTCGACGAGGCTCCTACGGAATCTTGTGTGTTTTGGAACTGCATACCATACATCGAGGACTAAGAAGGCGACGGTACCTTTCAAAGGCCTGCGATACATATTTTACGACTCGCCGGGAAAAAAGGGCCTTCGCACGCGCAAGGACACCATCTGACGATCCTTCCGCCTCGAACTACTAAACTGTGTACAAATGTGTGTACGCGCTTATATTTCACGCGCCTACATAAATATATCAAATGAACGCATTGTGCACTATCGTACTTGATTGTACTACACGTATGCTGTATTACGTTGGTAAAATGTTAGGGGCGTGCGGGTAGTCGATTCACTCGGGTACCCGATCTTCGAGTTACGTTTTTGCGTACTCGCCACTATCAGGGCCCGAATTTGGTCACCGGTTACTCTCTAATTTCGGGTACCCGTAAACGTCAAGTAGGGGAAGTCGGGGCAAGATGATAACGCTAAGATCATGTTCGGTGATTCTGTACTTTAGCGGCTTTTCCGAAAAATGGCCCCCGGTTTTTTTTTTGCTGATAAAGAGTTTTGTTATAAACAATAATATTGTTATTGCGGAAGAAGGTTCCTATGAATTTTAATTTTTTTATGACTATGTTTTGCCGTTTTGTAAATTTTGTAAATTAAATGAATGTGTGTCAAAGAAATCGGGGTTCACTTTTCGGAAAAGCCGCGCGCGCGCGTGTGTGTGTGTGTGTGTGTGCGTGTGTGTGCGCGCGCGCGCGTGCGTGCGTGCGTGTGTGGGTGTGTGTGTGTTAAAAAATCAGATCATTTTTCACACGAACAAACAAACACACCCGCGGACACACACACACACGTGCGCGCGCGCCTTTAACGCAACACAAATTCCTTTAACGCAGACGGTATTCGAAAATTTACAAAATTTACAAAACTGCAAAACATGGTCATAAAAAAATCAAAATTGACCGGGACCTTCTTCCGCATCAAGAATATTATTGTTTATAACAAACCAAAGCTGTTTATCGGCAAAAAAAAATCGCGCGTCATTTTTTGGAAAAGCCGCTAAAGTATAGAATTACCATCTTTAAATTTTAAAAGGAAAATAATCAGTCTGATTTGTTCCATACAATATATATTTTTAATTAAGCTTTTGTTTCCCCGCTTACCCCGTATGCAGGGCGGGATGAAACGGCGCTGGGATAATGATGAGACACGAATTATTAGCATCTTTAGCATACAATGGTGGTTTCATTCTCAATGGCATCAATTTGATAAGCCAATCGTTTAAGTTCTGTAGGATTAGTCCGAATAATCTTGCTTTCATGTCAGTTTGTTAATTTGCAAGTTCTTTATCTTCCCCTGGTAGAAACACCGGTTGAAGAGGAACCAAATGCTTTACTAGTTTCATTTCGGCCTTTATAACGTAAATAGTGGTACGCCGTAATATTTTCCGCCTCTTTATTTATTAAGTTATTTTTATTTCTGGTGATCTCCAACCTATCGGCGGAGGGTAGAGAACACAAAGCTGGAGTCTATTTCGTCCGTTTAGGTGCGTTTTCGTGGCGCTGTCTACTATGAAACGAAGTTTGAACCTTTGTCACGGCAACACGGCTTATCGAGTAGCCGATGAGACGAGCAAATCGCTGGGCGACGATTACCCGAGTATACTCGAGTGTCGTCGGGTACTCAATAAAGTACGAGTGGTCCAGTTTGGTACTAGAAAAATTCGGGTACTCGATCCGGATCATAATCTAATTACCCGACCCGACCCGACCAATTCTGCTACCCGCACACCCCTTTAAATGTCATGAAACTTTTTGATTCGTCGCTGCGTTTTAGCGTAATGTCGATTCAAAGTTCAAAAATTTCCGGTGAAAGCCCATCTTCCTGTATGACGACTAGCGGGGTGGTCGTCAGTCCGTCAGTAGCGTCGAGATCGGTGGAGTCGAATTTTAATTTTTTTATTACTTGATGTCAAGATGCTGCCGCGTCTCTCGACGAACGAGGAATATCGTGAAAACAGAGACTTTCGAGGAAAGCACGGATACCGGATGATGAGAGAATACAGGCGAATGCACGTATCTCAGCCGTGACGAAAAAATCATAGCGTTCCGGCAATGGAAAATAAATTTTAGAAATGGACGGCCATCAGAATATCTCAAGTCGGGATAAGGCTATTTCGCTGTGAATAACGGGGGGGGGGAAACATTGAATTTCAATATCGTCAAGATTGCCTGGAATATCGATTATTCGGCATTTTTGCACTCTACTCGAGATATCAACAAAGAAAAACAATGTTTCTCGAGGGTGATTGGAACCCCGCTTGGAATGATACGAGGCCGTATCAACACGGCTACGGTATAGATTTCGACGTGAAAACGACGTCGACCATGACCACCACCACGATCGGAAATATCGTTGGTTATTCGTCCTCGAGAGGGCGACACGTCACCATAGTTTCCCAAATTGTCCTCACTCTCGTTTACATGAGCGGAGTCGTTGGGAATATATCGGCACTGGCGATCGTATTTTTTCGAGACAAGGTCAGTGAATCCTGTGAAAAAAAAATACCCAACTTTTGCCATCTCTAGCCTCGAAAATCCTCGTCAATTAATTTGTCAAGTAATCGATTTTTCGCCCTGACGATGTCTCGATATCGCAAAACTGATACTGGATTTCGAAAACAAGAAAAATAATTGAAATCTTAGAATGTTCTTCTATTTTCGCTGAAGCAGAAACCAGTTTTAATTTTCATAACAATTGTAATATGTATGGATGAAAGACGGAATTTACCGACATATAGTTATAACCGCGGTAAAACTATAAAAATCCGTCTTACCACGACTTAAGGAGGTTGAAGCGTTAGCTACGATTCAAGATTAAAATTGAAAAAACATATGTCATTGTCTAGACTATGCTGGGTTTTTACGATTTTTAAAAAATATTTCCACTACAAAACGACAGAGATAAAAAATAGTTTAATGGACGTAATTTTACGTGCGTTTAGATGGGCAAGGCGTTCACGCTATTGGTGATCTAATTTTGTTTGGCTATTTAGCAGCAGGATGAACCATTTCTAACAACTGATTAACGCAAATTAATCGTTTGTAAACATTTCGAAAAATAAATCCATCTTGCCGTTCGTAACCATATATATTCAATATTGAACCATCAAATTTTCATATGGTTTTGAAGACTGGATCGGTGGAATGCAACGGAAATGTATTTTTTTCGTATTGCCGTATTTTTTATTAGCACATTTATGCTACGAAAGGGACTGAAATATTTTTGAGAATTCTTATGAAAAATGCATAACCGAAGGCTGCAAAAAGAGATAATGAAAAATAATAATAATAAAAGTAAAGAAATAAAAGAAAATCAAGAAGAATTTTCGTTGCATTCCAACGATGCAAAATTCAGCACCACGGTTTGATAAAACATACAAATTTTGGCTGGCAAATGTAGAGCACTGTGGCCAACCTCAATGTCCGGGAATTTGCCGTATTTCATGATATTGAAGTTCGCGTGGTTGGAACGCAACGAAAATTTTGTAGTCCAATTTTTTTTTTGCACATTCGGCCCTCCGAAATCCCTCAGAAGTTTTTCATGACTCTTATTAGAGATCCTAACCTAAAACATGTAAGAAAAGATTGAGGATCCTAATGAAAATGAGGCGATAAAAATCGAAAAGAATTTTCGTTGCGCTCCAACGATGCAAACTTAAACATCTTCGCATTTCGGCAACACTTAATGTTAACCCCTCCGTTGGCATTGACGCAACAATGCGTCAAATAATTCCGTGCCCTGTGTGGAATTGACGCAATAGTCCGTCAACCTTTATTTCCCTATTAAATAGCTCTGATTTGAAATCGGAGCCTCACACGGGAGTTTTTGGGCTCGCTGAATCCGAATTTGAAGTCAAAATTTGGAAATTCAAAACGGCGGCGCCAATATGGCGGACAAAAATCAAAAACTATACTCGATTTAGATGAAAATTCGTACTCCGGGATTTTTGAGATCGCTTATTACGAATCCGAACTTTAAATTTGAACATTCAAAATGGCGGCGCTAGAATGGCGGACCAAAATTGAAAATTTTACTCGATTTAGATAAAAATTTGTACTCTGGGATTTTCGAGGTCGCTCATCACGAATCTGAACACGAAATTCGAAAAATTTTAATGGCGGATCTAATATGGCGGACGAAAGTGCAAAAAACAGCTCGATTTTGATAAATCTTGGTACTTGGGGGTTTTCGGGGACGCTGAGTATGATGCTGAACTCAAAATGAGGGAATTTTTCACGGTGAATTCAACGACCTGGAGCATAATACAATAAATAGGTGGAAATATATAAAGCTTGAGTACCGAGTTTCATCTAAATCAGTCCGTATTATTTGTATTTTCATTCGCCATATTTGTTCGTCATTGTGCATTCCTAAATTTTGAGCTCAGATTCGTAATCAGCACCCTCAAAAAACCCAGAATACAAGTTTTCAGGATAAAAAAAATTACCTCCCATTTTGGGCACTTTTTGTCGAATTCTCTCTGCCAACGAAGTGGTTAATTAATGCTAATAATAAATAACCTCGTGACATAAATATAAATAGGCATAATCGTTAATTACTCAAAATTCCATTCTGAGTTGTATAAAACATTCGCGAACGTAGATTTAAAAAAAAAATAACAATCGACAATGTTATACATTTTCATGTTGATGGTGACACAAAGGCTTTTCATTTTTACGTGATAAAAATATAAAAATTCATAATTTTGCCCTTTTATTAAATATTTTACGAAAAACTAGTATGTACAGAATAAATCTATACCTCGTATGCATACTTTTGACGTTGATTGAAAAAAGTTCATAAGCTGTCATTTGACCCAACTGGACAGCTTCACCCTCCTTAAAACGGGCGAAAGCACTCATGAGCTTTTTGCGCGGCTACTCGTACACATATAAGATTTATTTTAGGCTCAGAACGGAATCAAGATATGACGTCCCCTAAAATACAAGCGAGAGAAAATATTTTTCTTTCTTCGCGAACCGTCGCAGTTATGCCCTACTCGTCGGATTAATATTGTATAGTAAAGATTGCATCGCGAACAAATTCCACTTGACTAGTATTGCGTTTATTGACGATAATTTCATAATAATAATAGTTTTGTTTGAAAAAAAAAATCAATTTGCTTTTCCAATGCGCACGTTGTGGTTTTTGTCGTTTCTACAGAGACGAAATCGCATACACTTGTTGATGCTTCGATGCTTGGCGATGAACGATCTGGTCGCGTTGCTGGGTATGCTCGTACAAATGTACGTGACCATTTACGCCGGCTCGGTGACGAGTACTCGGGCTTTCTGCTCCCTTCGAATCGTGTGGCGCCTCTTCGGATTATTCAGCGGTTGCGTCGCGCTTGTGATGGCCGCCGAGAGGTGGCTGGCCTTGACCAGGCCCTTCGTCTATCAGAAGGTAAATAAGACGCCCCCTCCAAAAAACTAGATCGATGTTTATCCGGGCTAAGGGCAATCCGAACCAACCTTGCATTTTAATGACCCGCAACGGAAGTTCCAACCATACGAAAGTCCTTCGACTTACCGTCCTCTGAACAAATCGAACTTCGGACGAATTTACATTCAACGGTACAATCGCGCACGTCGCGATCAAGCCACCGCGAGTGTGAGAGAGAAAGCGGACTGCTCTGCAGATTCGAAGTTTACTTGCAAGCGATTCTCATTGGAATTACGAGCGTCTGTGATACGAATAAATTTGATTCTTTTTCGCTTTATTGTTGACAATGTACTAGCTGATCACAAGGTTTCTTTAAATTTGTTTTTTTTTTTTACCCAAGCCAAACGACCACCATTTCGGTATCCTAAGTACTCAATTTTGTTCCATCTAATACCGTTGAAATTTAGGACTTTAATAAACTTGCATTACTTTGCTGTCGATGTAATTAGGACAGATGACGGTGTGAGAGAGGCAGCAGTAGTAAGGTGGCACAAATTACAGCTCTATTTTTTTCCTTTTTCTCGCCATCCAATTATCTTCTTTAACCCTTTGAAGCATAGTGACATACTGGTATGTCACCTACGTCCAATCTGTTTTTCTTGAATAACATTTTCTATTACCGCATAACGACGAATGTAAATGTATATTTAGGGTGTTAGGGGATCAATTGTTACTACAATATCACTATTAAGGGCTTATGTTGCACTTGGAGGATGTTGATCATTACTACGGTAAAAAAAACACGTTTTTTCGACAATAAATGTAATCGTGCCTAATCTAGCAAGTAAACCATACACAAAAAATGAATTCAGAGACATTTTTTGGGTCGCTGATTGGGAATTCGAGCTCGAAATCCATAAATTCAAAATGACGAATCCAATATGGCGGACCAAAACTAGAGATTTTACTGGAATTACTAAAACATCGGAGTTGCTCGATATGTTGATTCTGCTATACTGAATTTTTAATAGAATTACGCTTTTAGCATTACCCGGAGCTAACGGCGAGGACGTAGCGAGTTTTTAGCTCCACATTTTTTTAAATTTTATTCTTTGCTTTTTTATTTTATATATTTTTTTTGCTTTTTTATTTTTTATATTTTTTTTCACTTTTTCATATTTATTTGTACCTAAAGACTAAAATCGTTTTAGGTGTGGTAGGCCGTAAAAGAATTGCGATTTATGTTTAAATTATAAGCTCAGATTAGTATCAGTGACCATGCCAGATTTGTGTTTCATTATCCTATATTAGAACTGCCATTTTTATTGTTCAATTTTGAACTGAGATTCGAATTCAACGACTCGAAAAACCCCTGCATATGGAGTTTCATCTTCATCAAGCTACTTTGAGCATTTTGGTCCGTCATATTGGATCCGCCATCTTGAGTTTCCAAATTTTAAGTGCAGATTTGTAATCAGCGACCCCGAAAACCCCCGAGTACCAACTTTTGCTTTCATCAAACAATTTTTGCATTTGTAGTCCGCCATATTGGATCCGCCATCTTGAATTTTCAAATTTTGAGTGCAGATTTGTAATCAGCGACCCCGAAAACCCCCGAGTACCAACTTTCGCTTTCATCAAACGATTTTTGCATTTATGGTCTGCCATATTGGATCCGCCATCTCTTGACTTTCCAAATTTTGAGTGCAGATTTGTACCAGCGACCCCGAAAACCCCCGCGTACAAAGTTTTGAGCTGATTGCACGTAAGGAAAAATGTATGCTCAAAGGGTTAAGGGGCTATACCAGTGTGAACGCTGAGAATTTGAGTGATTTTTGGGAATTTTTTGGAAGCAGATTACTCAATTGAATGTTTCGGAAAATTAAGAATATATTCGGCTATATTTGACCTATATTGCATAATTTTTTCATAGAAAAATATTGCAATCCAATCGACGTATGTGCTGCCTTCGGAGGCGAAAAAAAAAGTTCCACCGCTGCTGACACTATTCCGGCCGATTGAGTAGCCGAAACCAAAAAAGGAAAAAATGTCGTTAAACTGGAAAGTATTTCCTGTACAATGACGTAGAATTTTCGTGAAATATAAAAATCTAACACAATGGCGTAGTTATATAAAAAAGTCTGTTTTCTTGCCTATAAAATGGTCGTTTTTTTCAATGCCAAATCGTCAATTTTCATCCAATCAAAAATATCCTATGTCATTGTAGAGTAAATATATTCAAGAGTACTCAGTTCAAATTTCAAGTCAATCGGATAATTGCTCTTTGAGTTACAATGTCAGCAAATTTGAAAAATCTCATTTCGAGAAAAACGCGTTTAAGGAAGCTTTCCAGTGTGACAGCCCGAAAAATCGTTGTTTTTCGCGATTTTTTTTTTTAAAGAAAAAATAATCTAATCGGTCTGGTTTTTTTTTTGTATATTAATTGGGTATTGAAGAATACAAAACAGTTTTTTAAAAATCGATTTATTTATTAATTAATATCTATAAAAATGATGAAACAATTGTTGCAGAAAATGCACTTGGATGTGGTGTCCACGTTGGGGGTCACAATTTTGATCTGAAACAAAAAACACGAAAGATTATCGATCGGTATATAATTGGCTTTCGTGCTATGGAGGCTTTTTTTTTTTTTTGCAAAAATGGCGCCGGTTTGAACAAAAAGTATCGATTTTAGCATTTTTTTTGGCAGTTTTTTTTACAAAAAAATAGGAAGATGTCAAAAAAAAAAGCTTCCATAGCACGATAAACAATGACGTTAAGAATATTGTGTAAACATTCAACTCGATAGCTTTAAAACTCTGCCCTCCAAGTTGGACACCGTTTTGAAAAATGCTATTTCGAGAAAAACGCGTTCAAAGTTTCGCTGTAGCTGTAGCGCTCCGTTGCCTTCTTCCAAGAAATGCTGTACAGTAACCGAAATAATCTGAATTTCGGCATGAAAATTTCAGGAAATATTCGGAAGAGTGTATACTATTCGATAAAGCAAAAAAAAAATCGATTTTTTGAAAATTTCACACTGGAAAGCTCCCTTAAGGAGTAAGGCCACTGTAACGGCCCAAAAAAAAAGGTTTTTTCACTAATTTTTTGCTCCCGAAATTGAAGGTATTTGAAAAAAACTTTTAATGGTGTTATCGGGCATACATTAAACTTTATTATAAAATTTTTCTACAGTAAAAAAAAAACAAAATGGCGGTTCCACAGCTATCTTCCCGGGACATGTTTTGCTTCCAGGGCTCCGCGGCACGCAGCAGCACTGGTGCACTTTTGAATCTAGAACAAAAAAAAAAAAAAACATTAATCTAGAGGGCTATAGCTAGAGAATGTCGATCGGATTTTAAAAAGTATCAATTTTTGTGGATTTGGCGTGCGTTTAAAAAAAAAATTGATTTTTGACGAAAAAAACGGCAAGTTTTTTGTTAATAAAAAATCAATAAATAAAGTTCTTGAAAATTCCGATCGACATTCTCAAGATAATGTAAATGTTCACATCTGGTTAAAATTTCAAGTAAAAAAAATGAAAATTGTTCGAGTTATGCTGCGTGCCATTTTGAAAAACCATGTTTCGAGAAAAACGCGTTTAAAGTTTTGCGAATAGTTTTTTATTGGAAAAAATTAAAAAAAGAAGTTAAAAAAAATTTTTACCGTTAGTCTGCAATCCCAGCACCATACATTTGTCCTTCGATAGCCAAATTTTCGTCTTCTTCGTCTTTCCTGGTTGATTTTTGGAGCGCGCGCGCACTTTTGGCCGCGTCGCTCAGAGATGTCTCCGCGTGCGTGATGCGTTTGGCGTCGGCTTCGATGCAGAAATTATATAACTGTACACCAATTTCCACCTCCAACATCTTGAATATTTGCAAGACGTTGGTAAGGCCGCCATTGAATATGCAAACAGCGATATCCGTCGCAATATCTAGTACAGTTTTTCCGCTTGAGGATGATTTGGGGGCCAAACTCCAAACGGTAGCGTTGAAACTTTCGTTATTGTTTTGAGTATAGGCCCCCAAGCAACGCTCCAGCAACTCGTCCCGGCTCAATTCCATGTAGATGGGTTTGATGGCTTGATAAACCTCCTCACTCATTGGCTGATTGTGATGATACGCATCCAAGGCATTTTCTGCTTTCGCTTTCTTCCAACTGCACCAATTCTCCGAACATTTTTCGTGCTGAGGCTTTTCATCCGTTGACATTTTGTGAAAAAGGGTTGCCCAGATCTCATTTTTCATATTTTTGATGGAATCGGAATTTCGACGGATTGCTAAGCCGTAATAAATGCTTAGTTCGTCAATCAATTTGGCAGTGAGTTTTCCTCTTCCCCCGAGACCTTTTGTTCCTTTTTTTAAGTTTCTCAATCGAGTGCCCATTCTTTTTTGCACGTGATCTATGTACTCTTTTTTTTTAACATCAACATTTTCATAAGGCTTCGAATCCACGATGCCTTTGAAAGTTTTGGAATCGCCATCTCCGATATAATTGCAGTCGTTTCGGAGCAAGTTTTGACACGCTTGGCGGCGACCTTCATTTCCTAAGGACAACAAATTTTTTTTCGCACAGGACCTTTTTTTTCTTATTCTAGAGGGTTTAAACTATTTTTTAAGCCAATAAAAAAAAATCGATTTTTCAAAAAATTTACAGTGGCCTTACCCCTTAAAGATTTAACTATCGATTGTATAACTACGAGCGGTTGCTCTTTGGGAGGCTGCCATTCGGGAATTATTAGAGATACGGCCTTGACATTTTTACAGGATCTTCTTGAAAGTATAAATTGTCGAAAAAGGCAAAAAAAAATACGATTTTTCGAAAGTGTCAAACTGGTATAGCCCCTTAAAGAAAGAAGAAAATTGTCGCGAAATCTGCGTGCGCTCAAAAAATATTTAATGGTCGCTCGAGCCTCTGGAAATTCAAATTTTCATTAATAAATCGATTTTGCTTCGTTCGTTTCTCACTCATGAATTTTTAGGCTTTATAATTTTTAGATTAACCTCGCGTAAGCTCTAGCCGGTCGATGAATATTCAGTGGTCGCTCAAGACCTTCGAAATTTCCAATTTTCGCACAATTTTTTTTTTAACTCTTTTCACTCATAAATGTAACGCTTCGTAAAACTTTCAAAACAATGATCGTTTTTCGTTAGAAACAGAGTTTCCAAATTTACTTCACACTAGTAACCCGATAATTATAATCTTTGTTCTCGTAAAATATTTCTTTCAAGCTCTTGTCCGAAAAGAAAATTCTAGGTCCCCCGTTTTATCGGGTTAGAAGTGTGCGGTAAATTTTTTTCTTCCTTATACTAGATAATTGGATGGTGAGAAAAAGAGGGGGGGGGGGATAGAGCTCAAATTTGTGCCACCCCAAGCAGTAGTGATGTTGACGACGGTGCGAGCAAAACAGAATGATAATGTGTTTTCACATAACATCAGACCGAGGGAAACTGATTGTCCGTAGGCAATTCGTAACACGATCGTCTACACACAAATCTGGAAACCCCGGCTACTTTTCTGTAGTTGCGGGTGAAGCTGTGAAAAACAATTTGGGTGTTCTTTCGATGGCCACGTCGGTCCTGGCGGTTGCGGAAGAGTTCAGGGCGCGGATGCCTTCCGTTATTGTGAAATGGAAATAATTGTGATTTGTAACCTCCCCAAGCTTTATGTTTATATAATCTATTTTATGTTATTAACGTTTAACCGCGAAAAATTGCATGCAATCTTTTGTAAATCTTGTTTTGCGCGAGCCCTGACAGTTTAAGGATCGTCAATTCCCCTAGTCTCACCCAAGTAAGTATAGAGAAATAATTTTATAAAACTTGAACTATTTCGTTCGTCGTAATTTCGTAGTCTGTATAAAAATGACCAATCAACGGCTATGCGTTTAAAAAAAAATATATATATGTATATATATATATATATATATATATATATATATATATATATATATATATATATATATATATATATATATATATATATATATATATATATATATACACTACCGGCGGAAAGTTTCCGGACAAGAGTTGGAAAAAGTGCCCGAACGGTTCTTTATGCCATTTCGCCGGTAGTTGAGCTAGGCCAATTTGACCAACGGCATTTTAAAGAGGGGGGATTTACCTACATTTTGGCTTATCAAAAAAAAAATTACGATTTTTTTTACACTTGGCACCCAGTTTTGAAAACGACAATTTTTTGTCGTTTTTTTGTTGTTTTGTGAGTGGACCCCGTTTACAGTAAAAATCTTTTTTATGCATTTCTCCTATTAAAATCATAAAAGGGGAAGCCTAAGCTTCAATTTCGTTTTGTAGAAAAATTGTTGCGATTTTTTTTTCCCAAAAATATTTCGTTTTTTCGATAAAAATATACAATATGAAAATTGCTCTGGAGTACGAAAACGACGAGGTTTACAATAAAACCTTAAGACGGTAAAAAGTTGCGTTACTTTTTGTTGAGTTCATGAGAATTTTTTCAGATTTTTTTTGCGAAATTTTTTTAAAATTTATTTCCGGTCGGAACTCGATTGATCTCAACACCATGATAATAATATAATTAATTTTTTTATTTACATATTATACTTTGGTCGCGTCGAAAAAACCTCCTCTCGCTGACAGCACGCTCTTAATCGTCGGAATTGAAATGTTTTTTCCACGACTTTCGACAAACTGCGCTTGGATGTTTGCCGCCGTGAGTTTTCGATTTCGAGTCTCTCTCTGAACGTCTCAGAGAGACACAATCGAACCGCGATAAAAATCGTTCCGGGAGGCCTCCTGTTACTTCCAAAGCGGACGACTAATCAATAATTGTGATGCCTAAAAGGAATCGAAAACTCACGGCGGCAAACATCCAAGCGCAGTTTGTCGAAAGTCGTATAGAAAAAACATTTCAATTACGACGCTTAAGAGTGTGCTGTCAGCGAGAGGAGGTTTTTTCGATGAGACCAAAGTATAATATGTAAATAAAAAAATTAATTATATTATTATCATGGTCTTGAGATCAATCGAGTTCCGATCGGAAATAAATTGAAAAAAAAATTCGCAAAAAAAATCTGAAAAAATTCTCATGAACTCAACAAAAAGTAACGCAACTTTTTACCGTCCTGAGGTTTTGTTGTAAACCTCGTCGTTTTCGTACTCTGGAGCAATTTTCATATTGTACATTTTTATCGAAAAAACGAAATATTTTTGGGAAAAAAAATCGCGAAAATTTTTCTACAAAACGAAATTGAAGATTAGGCTTCCCCTTTTATGATTTTAATAGGAGAAATGCATAAAAAAGATTTTTACTGTAAACGGGGTCCACTCACAAAACAACAAAAAAACGACAAAAAATTGTCGTTTTCAAAACTGGGTGCCAAGTGTAAAAAAAATCGTAAAAATTTTTTTGATAAGCCAAAATGTAGGTAAATCCCCCCTCTTTAAAATGCCGTTGGTCAAATTGGCCTAGCCCAACTACCGGCGAAATGGCATAAAGAACCGTTCGGGCACTTTTTCCAACTCTTGTCCGGAAACTTTCCGCCGGTAGTGTATATATGATCAATATATTTCAATAAAATTCGATTTCAATATAAGACGAAATAAGATAATTTCGTGCATATTTAAAGGACCATTCCAGTGTAACTGGCTTGAAAATTGCGGATTATCATAATTTTTTTTTCGAATGGAATATGATAATTTTTATGATTTTTTTTTCGTTCATTCAAATGCCATGTTCTACACGACAATATATTTTGACATTTTATTTTTATTTTTTATATACATTTCTTTGGCCATTGCAAAATGATGTTCAAGGAAATATCATCTGACTCGAGTTTGGTGACCATCGTTTGAAAACGACGATCGTCTTGAAGAACGACGTTTCGAGAAAAACGTGTTCAAAGTATTCAGGTCTCACGCAGCTGGTCGGATTTCTAAGGACGAGTTTTTTAAGGAAGGCTGTAGTGACCGGTATAATTCGAATCTCGCGACCAAAATTTCACAGCATGTTTATTTTATGAAAGTCCATATTTTTCGATAAGGCAAAAAAAACCATTTTCAAATAATTTCACACTGTAATGGTCCCGCTTTAAAAAACTGCTTTTTTAAACTTTTGTCGCGTTTATCTTGAAACCCGGTTTTTTAAACCTATTTGACCACGTATCACAAGAAAGCTTAGCGCCGAGTGAGGCTAGGAAAATTTCAGAATATTTGTGGAACGAACGCTTATGTTGGTACGTGAAATTTCCTTGAATTGAAAATTGGATTGCATGATATGTATACAATTTAGGGCGATTTTATCTATAGGGTGACATTCTGCTGCACATTGCAAAAAACATGCCTTTTCTCTCAAGAGTTCAAACATAGTTGCTTGGGCGTTAATGGGCTAATGTACCTCTTCTTCAATGGATACACCTGATATATTAGCTATTGTAGAGTTGAGAAGAATATTGCCCAGTTGAACGTTGAGTACTCAAAGTTCTTGTAGAGTTGCTACATTATAGAATAAATGCATATTGCAAATCCGTCATTGTGTAATTGATACAAATCCGAATAAATACGTTGTAGGGATGATCATAAGGCTGGATCGTTGTAGAGGTTCAATATTGCAAACTTGAGACTGTCATACAGTTGGTGGATTTCCGAGTTTGTGCTGATGAGACATAAAGTCATTGTAAAGTTGAAAAACGGACTTTCAACGTAGTAGAGATAAACATTGCGGAAACGAGACCCTTCCGTCTAATAGCGAATAACTAACAAGGAACATCCCTCAGGTGACACCCTTCGATTTGGTTGAAATTTGGATATGTTATAAAGCACCGAAAAGCAAGCGATACGTATTTTTTTTATCAGCGGAAAAATGGTTTAAAGGGGTGAAACCACCTCTCGAAAATAGGGGTGTTTTTCGTTTTTCCTCGATAAAGTTATCATTCTCATGTCAATGTATAGTACACGAAAAAATAAACATTGTTGCAATTTGAAATTTTTTTATATCTCGTACCGTTAAAACGTTATCGACGAAAAACGAAAAATATCCCCATTTTTGAGGGTGCGTTTCACCCCTTAAAACCGTTTTTCCGCCGATAAAAAAAATTACGTACCGCTTACTTTTCGGTGCTTTATAACATATCCAAATTTCAACAAAATCGAAGGGTGTCACCTGAGGGATGTTCCTTGTAAATAGCGAACATGGGATGACTGCCTTACCGGACTGACCACCAGCGTCAGCTGCCAACTTCACTCTGAAGCGCAAGTAACGTATTGCTCGATCATAAGTTTTCACTATCAGGACCGTTCGCCTTTTTGGCTTGTCGCTGTTTTAACTAATCGACTTTTTGATCCTTCGCTTCAATGAATTCGAAATTGTAAACCATCATAATATTTACAATTCGATTATTGATAATATATCTCATTATAATATAATATATTATAGTATATCTAGAAAATTGATATTATATCTCTCATTATTTTGTTCAATGTTATATTTATATTCGCTATAAATCAATTTCGAGATATTTGTAGTCACAATTTTTATTAACTATTTTACAGACTATCATAAGATTGATCTATCTATATTGGAACGTTTGTCATTCATGAATTCGAAATATCAGTCCCGAATATTGATCAATCGAATTTTCGACACCCACTTGTGGTGATACCTTCAAGCGAGGAAAACATTGCTGATTGTCATGATTTTTTTTAAAACGGAAACGTTTTCCCTCCATTTTCGAGACTTAGAGTATGTTTTATATGACGTTGAAGTTTGCATTGTTGAAATGCAACGAAAATGATTTTCGTTCCATTTCCAAAATTTCCTCGTGCAGATTTGAGCTACGGAAATCACGCAAACTTTTTTTGGGATTCTTGTTTAGCGATCTACAAAAAATTCGCAAAATATGACTTTAAATAATAATGGAAATAAGAAATTGAAAAGAATTTCCATTGCATTCCAACGATGCAAACTTCAACCCCATTATTTTGTTTACTACTTTTAGCTGTTACATGGTATTTTTTAAATTATCAATCTCTAAAAGTGGCGGAGGTGTCGTACGGTCTTCTAAACGGATTGCGGATTAATCTGAAAAACAAAACGAACGAAGTTTTTTCTTTCATTGACACTCATACGCAAAATACGAACCAAGGACAAGTGCGAACTGTTGAAAAACGATGAAATTTTTATGAAACAACATACAGAATTTTTTCGAAAAATGGCTACATTTTGCAAAGAAAAATCCTTTTGATTTTCAAAAAAAAATTGGCGTCATGTTTTAGATAATAAGGTTAGAAAAATGTATACCTAATTTCATCAGAATCGGTCGACTAGTTTTTTAGCCATACGTCATGCCAGTTTTGAAAATGCGATTTTGCATTTTCAAAATGCAAAATGAAGAATAGATGATTCCATGAATAATTTGAAAAATTGAATAATTGATATGTCAACCTTAGAAGCTGAATATACGGTCATGGAAAATATAATTTCATTTAAAAATGACGCAATAAATGCTGGAAATATGAAAAAGCATATTTAAAAAGGAGTACCGCCCTGACTTATATAAATTTCCTCAAAGAACAATAGTACGCCTTGTGAGCTCCGCCGGCTGTGTGACTGCCAAAGATAGAGAATGCCATTGTTCGATAAAAAATTCCAACTAAAAAGTGCTGAACCGATTTCCTGAAAAGAATAGAAAACTTATCAAATTGAGTACCTACTTAAAGTAAATTTTAAAGACTGGAAACCGGATTAAGTAATTATGAAAAAATAGTTAATCATTTTTTAAAGTATTACAAGAGTTTGATATTAATGTGAAGGTATGATTGAAAATTCATATTTTGCGTGTTAAGTGATTATCGAATATTATGAAAAGTTTATTTAAAAAAAAAGATTATCGTGAATAAAACTTCGCCAGCCCCCCACCCCCGGCCCTTAGCCCGCCAGAAAAATATGCTGGCCACACCAATGGTAGCGACGCAAGCTGTTTACGCAGGGATTCGAAAGCGTTTTCACTACCGATTTGCATATTGAATTAATGAGTTTGCATTTGTATAATCCGGCTATAATTTATCTACAAACAAATACGCGAGACTGTGTAAATATGACATAGGCTGAAGCGACAATAATGCTATAATTTTATAGTAACTTATCGCGTGTTTCACACTCTCTAGTTCACTTCTACTTACAGCACTGAAACCGGCTGCAGCGATCGCTGATGATCCATGTCCGCACTCCCGAATTTTTCACCCATATACAAAGCGAGTGCCGATAGTGCGCAACGTTTATTTTCTGTAGTAGTTGGTAGATATTTTATGTCACTATGATACGATACGGTGCGAAGACGAAATAGTTGCCGGACAAAGATAGCACTGGTCAATCGCTGCACAGTACTCTCTGCTCCCCAGTCACATCCAACTGGTATGTTACCATAGTTCATTACAATTGTAAAATGTTTCGTGGAATCCAGCAATAGACGGCAATACTGTCAATACAACTAAACGGCTGTAGTCACTACACGATCCTTGAACATTTGAAAGAGCTTGGACATAGGAAAGTAATATTATCTTGGATACGATCTCAGTGACGCGAACAAGGCGACACGCGTTTCTATTTGCCCTTCATCGTTGCTTCGTTCGCACAGAAAGGAAATAGTCACTGGAGATGAATGCTGCGTGTTATACGTTAACCGACCACTAAATCGCCAATGGCTACCTCAAAGGAGAAAAGCAGTACCAACTCCTAAACCATCCCGTGAAGAGAGAGAAGTTTTACTTTGTTGTTGGTGGGACTTCAAGGGCCTCTTGTATTATGAGCTTCTTCCGCCTGACACCACAATAAATACCGAGATCGACTCTACACAATTACAGAAACTGTTTAACATAATTAAGGAGGCTGCTCAGGGAACTGTTGATGCAATTGTGTGGGAAACGATGGAGCAAATCGCTGGATACATGATAGACGAACTTGTTTCCCGTTTGAAGGAAGTTTTGGTTGTATTGTGATATAAAGTACAACTCGTGAATCGAGACTCTTGTCCACGGGGGTGGCACAGACCGCTGGAGTCGCTTCGCTGAATGCCCGTCTTTTGTGTTGCCAAATTTCGTCACTTGTGGCGCCACTTCTCACCGCAGTGCTCCCGAAGTGCATTCAAAGCATTCAAAGATACATGTCAAATAATCTAATAATAATAAATAGTAAAGAATGGAAACTCGGGGCGATGGTCTAGTGGTTAGCTTGCTTGCCACTAAACCTGCGGACCGGGAGGTCCCAGGTTCGAATCCCAGTCGCGTACATTTCGTCGTGAAATGTTTTTCTTCGGCATTTCGCGGCGAAATAAGACTAGTTCCACAACTGGGGGGCGAACGTGATGTCCGGCTGTATTGGTATAGGTTTTCCGCAGTTTCCCTATACCCATGACGGAAATGTCATGATGAATATGATACAGAGGGGGAAGTCGCCTGCGGCCGCAAGGAGGGGGGGAATAGGGACAAAAAAGTGAAGAAAGGAGTGTGGAAAAAGAAACAGTGGAGGAACGAAACAGTCACAGTGGAGGAAAATAATAGGTAACAAACGCGAACAGCGTGTACCTTAGGAAAAAACAATTAAACAAATTATTAATAAAGAATGGAGTAATACATTATTTATTTCATTATTGTAAATGTCAAAAATTAGATTTTAGATGGTAGTCAGTTCTGAAGATGAATGCAAGGAAAAGGAAAAGATGTACGAATGCGTAAAAAATATTTCGCACGCCGCTCTTCCTGCTTTCACATAACCCACACAACTGTCGGGTCGCTTTACTGCGTTTTTCCATAACTTTGAAGCTTCTGGATCTCGGGGTATTGTAAAAAAATGTACTTTCTCGAGGTTTATCGAAGCCGAAGCGTACCTCGAATCGCAGCCGGGTACAATGCACGGTGGCATAATCGTAAAAATTATTACACCATATTATGCACAAAGTAACAGTTAACAAAACTTAACAAAACAAATCAACTTAACAAAACGATGATTCAACAACAAAATTTAACACGATTTTTTAACCTCAAAACCTTGACAATTGACAGGTGTAGTAAACTCAGGCACTCGATGAGAAGATAAGTCGCGCCACGTATAGAGCACTATAGGAACTACAGAATGCGGATAGAATGCGAACCGGGCCTAAGTCGCCTAAAAGTAGCACCGTGTGACCCCCCCCCCCCCGCCCTGGCGTAGAATAACGTACAGAAGAAAAGTAAAAAAGAACCGGCGCAGCGTCGGTCGCACCCGCGCCTCTAGCGTAGACTCGCAGAGGCTAGGAAATCGTATCGGTCGGTAAAGTGGTAACTCCAACAGAAACGCATGTGCTTAAAGACGGAATGACACCTCATCGCGGTCGGTATGGTAGAACAGAATTATAGATACCCAAAAATCTCTGAAACGGCTCTTCAGATCCCGTCGAAACTTTGCCAAACGACGTCAAATAGATAGACGAACAGCTTCCAGCCCCTCAAATTTTTTGAATTTGAGAAAAAAAACGTAGACTGGCTTATCATGCGGAACTCGAGACCGAAAAGATGAAAAATCGGATGTTTGGCTAATGTCACGACTTAGAGAAAAGCTAGACGGCGTAGCCACATAAAAAACGAACAATTTGAGCTCTCAATCACTGCACTTCGTTGCATATCTTAGGAGAAAAGTGGTAATCTAGATTTGTCGTCTAATTGTTGATAATTGCGAGCAAATGTCGCCCGAACTTCGACGTGCTCAGTTCACGAGAATTCCGCGCGCGGCGCTCGCCTCGTGGTCTGCAGCGACGCGCATCGAAGCCCGTGGCAGCGCCAATAACGTCTCTCTACACCGTGGTGTAGACGTGCACCGACACGCACGCACACATGCGTTGCGTAGCGTGTCGAGGCCCGCGAAAGGCGAGACGCAATGTCCACGCGCGCGGCGACGAACGCGCGCGGTGACATCCGTCGGTGGGGCGCAGAAGCTCGATTGAGTTCTGCCCTACCGGTCGGAAGCCGGGGCCGCATCGAAGTTTCGCGTCGGGTGTCATTCCGTCTTAAACACGGGCGCCTGTAACGGCTGCCAGCCCCGAATATAAATATCAGCTAATAAATATCTGCAATGCATATAATTGACTGTTTAGAAATGTTATTAATCTTTATTGTTTATTTACATCGCGAATACGTTATTAACCAAATTGAAATGTGACAAACGCGCAATTACGTTCTCAGTAACTGGTATCACCGAGTTCAGATACGAACGCCACAACGTGAGCGCGTAACTGTCGAACAACCTTCGCGAATTCCATTTTTTCGAACGGCGCACAGTAGAAGAAAAGCCCAAAAACCTGGCCAAAACCCCAAAAAATAAATTTTCGAAATAGGGTCAGTTGAGTAGTCATTCAGGTAGAGGACTAGTAACTGCATTCTATTGTGGAAGGGAAAGCCCTTTAAGTGTATACCTGCGCCGCAGCGTCAGTTGGCAGTTAGTGTTCGTGAAGAGTGTACGTGTCACGCGCTGAACAGACGAAAATAACGCTGACTGCAAAAACCCATAACTTTAAAGTGACGGGTTTAATTTCAATTCTGCAACATGGATACGACTTCTGGAGGTATGTAGAACATGTTTTTACATCGGTTGAATCTAAAGTTTATGTATAAATGATTGAAATGTAGTATAGCCTTCGGCATAAATAAAATTGAATAATTTTGAAAACTTATATTTTCAACGGTCCGAAAAGTTATATATTTTGTCACATTTTGCAAAGCTCCTAGTCTCGGCCTTTAGTTTAATGTATAAGCTTTCGAAATTTACAAGAGTTACCTGCGGAAAACGTGCGTCTTGTCCGTTATGATTTTTTTCGCATCGTGCGGTAGCCGAGCGTGCACGCGGCACTATTGAGCAGCCTCTGCGCCTCTACCTGAGAATGGGTGAAGTAGCATCATAACGGACAAGACGGCTGTTATACGCTTGAAATAAATTATTTTAATATATATGTATGTGTATATATATATATATATATAAATTTTCTGTGATTTAATTATGATATATACGTATGCATATATATATATACATATTAAAATCAACCACATAAAAATTTCTTAAATATGAATGAAATGTTATAACATTCAAATAAAATATTTGAATATATATATATTATATAGTAAGCAAAGCTTTCTTTTAACCAAATCCATGTCAATATTTTCTGTCTAATTTTCTTAAAATTATTTCAATTATTGCGGTTATTTATTTGGTAAAATAATGTACATTGTTCAAGTTTTTGTATTAATTGAAAATTTTATCTTTTCCTTTAACACCAATTTTCTACAATTTTATGTCTTTATTACAGGATCCGGTTACAAAGAATTGGTGCTGACAAGGAAAGAAGTATTTCTGATAATCAGCGAGCATTTATCCGATAAATTCGCTTCCTTGATCGAATTTATGGTAGAAAAAATTTCCAAGGACACCGGACGTACAGTTGTAGCGCCTGAGGACTCGAAACAGACTTTTTCGATACTCTTCAATCAAATGAGAACGAGGTGGCAACAAGCTCACAGAAAATCCTGTGTATTTTTCAAGAATAACGGTGAATGGCTTAGCAAGCAGGTATGTTTTGCCGCACCTACAGACACTGTAGTAACAAGCCCGGGTAATACGGGCGGCCGCCCGTCCCTTGAGTTTACAATGTCCAGTGAAAGATCTAAACGAAGGAAGACCCAAGATATTCGTACATCGTTCAACTCGGTCGAGTTAGCATACGCTACTCAGATGAGCCTTCGCTCTTCAGGACAATCCGACGCCGCAAAAGTTATTAAGGACGTAACAATGACGAGTCCTTTAAGAGCTTCCAAGTATCGTAAAGCTTACTCAGCAACGGATGAAATTACTTTATCCGAAGAGGCTGCACTTTCCGCTATGATTGAATATAAATTCTCCAAGAGTACTTACCAGGGAATGAGAAGATTAGGGAAGGAAAATAACTGTAAGCTATATCCGTCTTACGAAAAAGTGATGAAAGCAAAAAAGCGTTGTTATCCGCCACGTGATGCAATCAGGATTACAGAGAGTAGTGCAGAAGTCCAACTACAGGCACTATTAGATCATACAGTTGAACGTATTTTACTCGTCCAAAATGTACTCATTCAAAGATTGACTCCAGATAATGTTCGTAAAATGGACTTGATTTGCAAGTGGGGTTGCGATGGAAGTTCTGGGCAAAGTGAATATAAGCAGACGTTCAGTGATGACAGCAAATCTGATGCGCATGTATTCTTTACTTCAGTCGTGCCATTACAACTCGTGTGTTATGATCAACAATCGAAGGAAGAAATAGTTGTTTGGAAGAACCCCAGACCCTCGTCTCCACGATTTTGTAGACCGCTTAGACTACTGTTTCTACGCGAAGACACAGAGTCAACACTTAATGAAGTCCAAATTGTTGAAGAACAAATAAAGTCACTTCGTCCATTCGAAAGTGTAATAGATGGAAAAGAAATCTCCGTAATGTACAAGTTGTTGTTCACCATGATAGATGGTAAAGTTTGCAACGCTGTATCATTGACGAAATCTGCTCAACGGTGCTATTTGTGTGGAGCAACCAGCAAAGATTTTAATGCCATCGACACTGTATTGCAAAGGGAAATCAATGAAACAAATTTGAAGTTCGGATTGTCGACGCTGCATGCGTGGATACGGTGCTTCGAGTATTGCTTACACGTGTCTTACAAACTCGGCATTAAAAAATGGCAAGCTCGAAGTGCCGAAGAAAAAAAAATTACCCAGGAACGCAAGAGGGCCATTCAAGAAGGATTCAAGAAGCAATTGGGTCTAAATATCGATCGCCTAAAGCCTGGATACGGCAGCAGCAATGATGGCAACACAGCTCGGCGATTCTTTGAAAATTCGACGGTTTCCGCTGCGATAACGGGGGTCAACGAAGAAGTTATTAAACGCTTGTACGTAATCCTACAAGTTATATCGTGTGGCCACGAGATAAACTGTGAAAGATTTGAACAGTATGCTATTGAAACGGCAAGAAAGACCGTTGCATTATACCCTTGGTACTCCATGCCTACTTCGGTGCACAAACTATTAATTCATGGTCCAGTGATAATAACTCATGCTCTATTACCAATCGGCCAATTATCCGAAGATGCTCAGGAAGCTCGAAACAAAGACATCAAACGATATCGAGAAGATTTTGCGCGAAAAAGTTCCAGGGTTAAAACTATGGAAGATGTTTTTCATCGGCTCTTAGTTACTTCTGATCCGTACATTTCAAGTGTCAGAAGACTACCACAGAAGAAGCTGAAGAGTTTGTCGCCGGAAGCTGTAGCGATGTTGATCGCTCCTAAAGTGACTGCTGCAGCAGACGAATTTTGCGCCGAGATTGAAGCCGTGCCGGGAGTTGTAATAGATACAAACTCGGATAATGATTCTGACTCCGACTCCGACTCCGATTACGATTTTGATTAAGAATAAAATTTTCTATTTTTGAAACGTTCCGTATGTATTTTGGAAATAAAAATAATAATTGCGTAGAATACACTGTTCACGTTTATTTTATTATGATGATTTTTTTAAATATATTAATTTATCTATTTAGCAGGATACTCGGCCATTTTGTTTATAACAATTTGCTGTAAGCTCTTTGTTGCAAGTTATAAACAATAGATATCGGATTGGTAATCAGCGACCTTGAAAACCCGTATATACCAATTTTTGTCAACATCTGGTAACTTTTTAACGTTACGTTCTTAACGTTTTAACGTTCATGTCGGCCATATTGGATCGGCCATTTTTTTTACGATAATTTGGCTTGCGGATTCGTAATCAGCGACCTTGAAAACCCGTAAATACCAATTTTTGTCGACATCTGGCAACTTTTTAACATTCATGTCAGCCATATTGGATCGGCCATTTTGTTTACGATAATTTGGCTTTCAGATTCGTAATCAGCGACCTTGAAAACCCCTGTAAGCCAATTTTCATTCCCGTCAAAGGTCATTTGAGGTTTTGGCCAGGTTTTTGGGCTTTTCTCCTACTGTGCGGCGAAAATGAAAAGATGGAAGGGAAAAATGCAAACCGAAATACAGTACAGTCGACGGTTGGAGCAAGAAGAACCTGAAAAGCGGCGGAAAAAAGTAGTTGTGCCGGAAAATGAATGCGCAGTCGAGGGGCGACGCGTAATTGATTTGAAGGTTATGTTGAAGCACATGCACTGCAGCCTCTGTAAAGAATGATTAAAAATATTCACATACTCTTAATCAAACCGTGGTAAGAACTTTATAGCAAGCAAGCAATAGTTTGGGCGTTTTTAATTTTGGCGCCTATTCAAAATGGCCGAATTTAAAGCAGCTTTGCCATCCGCCGTAGGGCGTTTTACGCGAATCAGCTGAGATTTCCTGTTTTATTTCACGAATATCTCGATAACGAGACAGACAAAACGCTGTACTCTTCGTTGAAGTTATTCATAATAATCTCACGAATTTTTTCCGCCTATTTCCATTTAATTCCTATTATTTTTGTTATGTCGCGACAGTCGTATGAGAGTTCTCATGAAGCTTTTGCTATGTCGCCCATGTATAAGAGCCTACTTTCAATAATTAATTGCTCAACCATCACGCAGGCGAAGTACTTCAAATTTTACACGGAGTAGTGACACCTGTTCGCAAATATCCTCAATAAATTTCACCAAATTCTTACTATTTCGCGATAGCCGAGCAACCTCCTTAACGGAGACTTTGTCCTTGATTGAGCAGCGGGAGATGTTGGCGGCTCAACATGAGCAGCTAGAAGAAGAGGAGGGATGCCTCTATGGACCAGGCATTGCCGATTAGCGGTAATTATAAACACATTTGTGTAAACATATTACAAAACTTTAAACGCGTTATTCTCGGAAACACGTTTTTAAAAATGGCTGACATTCTCCTGACCGCTGTAGTTAACATATCGACCCGAAATTTGGAGAGCATACTCAGAAAATTTGTCTTCACGGAATGACGGATCGTTTTTACGATAGATACATTTTTGCATTTATTATTTATCTTGTTATGCGAAAAAAAACGCGAAAATTCGATTTTTTTTTTAAATTGCCATTTTCCGAAATTTGTACTAAACGAAAAACCCACCCGTCATTTCATGACCATAGGGTCACAGATTGATAATATGCTTTGAATTTGTGCGTCAGATAAAAAAAGAGGGGGCAGTTATGTCAGCCGTTTACTATTTTTTTTTTTTTAAAAAAATGTTCTTAACGTTCTGTATATCATGAATAAAAGCAAGAAAAAAATCGCACTCGAAAAGCTTTACTCGTTTCCTTTAAAAAAAATAAAATGCAAACGTTGACAAGTTCGTCTCTTTCACGACAACGCCTCGGCCCAACGTACCTAAAGTGACACGAAAAACTATTTTAGAATTAGGATGGGAAGTACTACCACACAACTATACTCCGAACTCAACCCCCTCAGATTATCATTTATTTCGGGCTTTGGAATACGACTTACGTGTTAAAGAATCCGATAATCGAACGGATCCTCAAAATACTCTTGAAGAGTTTTTTCAATTCAAGACCTATGGATTTCTGGACGGCTGGTATTCAAAGTTTACCAGAGCGTTTACCAGAGACCATAATATAAATTAATCCAATCTTAATCAAATGTTGTGTTTATTTGGAAAAGGTGTCGTTTGTATTGCAAGACTTGCTTATCAACCTAATATAAACTATTTTCGCTTTCTTTTTTGGTCCACTTTACACTTATTTTGCCGTACGTTTTTTCACGTTTCTACAAAGCCGCGGATAAATGACGATCCTATTTCCTTTACATTTGTGTAGAGCGCATACAGTGCGTCGCTCGCGTTGTCGAAACGTTTATTTCCCGGATTTGAGGTTACGTAGACCATATTAATATCGGAAAGACAAGATCGCTGCACCGCACTGCCGTCCCGGAGCAAAATTATACCGGAATAGGAGTAGTCCAGTCATTACGTACATTCAAAAAAGAAAATGAATTTGCGCTTCTAATTTTTTAATATGTTGTAGGGGATACCTAGAAAAGCTTAACTTGAGATTGTCGACCAAGCTTTCCTAGGAGCTTTCGCCGCCATGTTGAAAAAAGGGGTAAAATTTGTTTCTCGGCAATAACTCGGCTATCCGATGAGATTTCGAAAATTTTTGTAGGACACTTTTTGTAGCTTTCTTTGTGCTCTACAATAACGCCTGAATCATTTTTAGCGTATCATGCATCGTTATCGAGATATCGATCGATAAAGTCAAAAATTTAGGACACAATTTTTGTTTTTTCCTTTTTTTTTCTTTGGGTCTTAATAAATATGAAAAATTGTGGAATTCAAACTTGTAGAGCATATTCAGACCTACAATTTCCTTCTTGGATTTTTTTATGTTGGACAAAAATTACGATCTCCAGCGCGCCGCAAAGTCGGTGAATCCACACTCAGCGTCGAGCGAGCTGCTCGCTCGGTTGTGTCTGGATGTCGAATCGAATGGGAAATTGTTCAGGAAATTGATGGGATAAAAAATAAGTACATAGAGCAACAAATTAAGGATCACACAATAGTAATTTATTAAACAAATAATTTGTTTGTGCAGTAAAAAATATTATTTTTTTACAATACAAAATAAACAAAACAAAATAAACGGAAAGAAAAATATTTTTTTCTGCACTCGAGACACGAACGATGGACTTTTTTCATGTCTTTTTTCGCTTGGATGGTCCAGGCTGAAGATCTTCGTCCTCCGTAAACTCTTCGAGTTGTTGTGTCTGTTGAAACGTTGGAAATGATGCTGATTCGATGAGAGCATCGTCATCATCATCGTTACAGACATCGTCGTCGTCGTCGTCAAGCAAAATGTCGACTCTGGCGACGTTACTGCATGTTTGCCCACTGCAGTGCATGCAAATAACGGAGCAACTGATTCCCGCTTTTCTGCACCCACAGGCGGCCTCACAATTTCCTTTACACTTACAGGAAATGAGCTTTAATAGTTCAGGCGGAGCGGGTTCGGCGGTGCTGGTGATTGGTTCGAGCCCTCGATTGGTCTGTCGCCAACCCCATCCTTGTGGATCCTTGAAAAATCCGAGCCAGGTTTGAACTTGGAGATACGTCCGGAAAATGTGTTGACGCACAGCGCTTTTGGTTGGCGGGAGTAGTGAGAGGTGATTCACTTTATTCGCTGTCATTGATTTTGCGAAGCGATGGAATCGCAAAATATTTATGGACTTCTCGTGCTTATCACCACCATATAGGGCGATAAGGAATTGCTCTCCCGCGCAAGTGAGAACCTCCGGATCGACCTTTTCTTGTTTGAATAATTCCACCGATGACCGTAGCTCTGGATTTTTCTCGAGAGTGTTAATGAACTTCGACTTGCCGATGTTATAGAAAGATGATGTCGTGTCGCAACCGCTAAAAGCGTGAATGAAAAGAATGTGCTCCAGAACTGACTTGTGTTTGAAACTGTGCGGCGAGTACAACTTTACAGCCAACTAGATATCGAAATTTTTGCCCAGAATATCGGAACCCTCGATTTACACTACGCACAGCAAAAACTCAACACGATACGATATACTAACTTGAGCGCGCTCGACGCTGAGCGTGGATTCACCGACTTTGCGGCGCGCTGGAGATCGTAATTTTTGTCCAACATAAAAAAATCCAAGAAGGAAATTGTAGGTCTGAATATGCTCTACAAGTTTGAATTCCACAATTTTTCATATTTATTAAGACCCAAAGAAAAAAAAAGGAAAAAACAAAAATTGTGTCCTAAATTTTTGACTTTATCAATCGATATCTCGATAACGATGCATGATACGCTAAAAATGATTCAGGCGTTATTGTAGAGCACAAAGAAAGCTACAAAAAGTGTCTTACAAAAATTTTCGAATCTCATCGGATAGCCGAGTTATTGCCGAAAAACAAATTTTAAGCGTTTTCCAAGATGGCGGCGAAAGCTCCTAGGAAAGCTTGGTCGACAATCTCAAGTTAAGCTTTTCTAGGTATCCCCTACAACATATTAAAAAATTAGAAGCGCAAATTCATTTTCTTTTATTTGCCTTTTTTTCGGACGAAATGACTGGACTAGAGACCTCCCTCCACCACTCAAAGTCGGGACTGTCCAGACCTATGTGTTAGACTATGCTCCAGCAACGCACCTCACGCCACACGGCGGACATCGCAGGCAGTTCAGAGATTAGATGGAGACATTGGAGAATGATATATTCAGTCGAGGGAAAACGAGATCTACCAGATCTCGGATAGCTTTACGTCAATGATATGGCGGGGATTCTGAGGGAAAACTTTACGAAAAATAACTTAAAAACCGGTAACCGCAAGACGGAAGAGAAAAGCAGTCGTTTCGCGTAGAAGAGCAGTGACTACAAATATCATTACTTCCCTAAAACTGCAGCAAGAATGAGGGAACGTCGCGAAAAGTATAGTTATCAAAGTGGATCGAAGTGGCAACGAAAAAGACCCTTTAAGTTCCCGCTACGAGTCACGACCAGTGCTCGGATATAATAGAGCTCGCGAGAACGCTGAAGGCTTGTAATATAATAAAAGACGAAAGCGCCGGGGGGGATTAGCAATTGAGTGTATAAAAGCCTGAATTAACCACGATCGAAGTATAAAGTGGCGCCTCGGAATAACAGGACGCGGAGGGAGCGGAGGTCGAAGAAAATGATGGAGAATATGGGTGGGAAGCGGGGCTTCGAACTTTGTTTCGCATGACCATAGTGTACCAACCCCTCTAAAACTTTCCTTTCTTGGATTTCTTATCAAGTCTCGGATATACTCGACGTTTCTAGTAAGGAGGTACGATCTCTTCCACGGTGTCAAAAAAGAGTCTGAATTTATGTTACCCACAGCTGCTCTGATTGAGGTTTATTTATGATGATTATTCGTATTATCGATTATAGTGTGCCAAATGTTGTCGTAAATGATGAATTTATTGCACGTGAACAAATAAAAACTGAAAAATTAGATTGCCAACGACTCGGTAGTAATCTTCGTAATAATAATATTAACATATACACCATAAAAGCGAGCTACAAAGACAAAAAAAATCAGCCGGAAACCTATTAGAATAGGCTTGAATTACCTCAGCGGAATTAACACGATAGGCAGAATATAATGATACATATTATTGATACGTGATGATAAAACTCCATAAATTGTTGTTTGCATATTTTGTGGCGGCTTCCATTCAAATTAATTTCAAAACAAAGTTGGGTTATGTTCGCCAAACGCATCAGCTGTTACTGGCGACGTTGCTAAGTCTGTGGGTGCTATTTCGTCGTTCTGACCATTTTCAACCGGAAATTGAAACTTTTTTGAAATGTAGTGCTTTAACTACACGGTGAAGATTGATTTTCTTATATTTTACATTATCTATTGTAGCTAATGTACCGAATTTCAGTGTTCCAACGGATTTAGTTGGATACGTGAGCAGAAAAACCACGATCACCGCACTTCCGGTTGACCGTCTCCATAAGACGTGCTTCGGTAACTCGACATGCTCGACTTTGCAGTTTAATTCCGAATAGAACTAAACGGTCAAAATAGCTCAAAGTTTGGCAATATGCGCATGAAGTATTCGTCAAAATCATATAAAAATTTCAAATCCGAAAGTTGGATTCGTAGTAATGATCATACCTCCTTAATGCGCTATATCCTTATCTTGCTACTTCACTTTGTTTTTTTGCGCCTTTTAATCTATGGGAATTGTTTTACACGTCGTTGACGTTCCACAGAATGTTTTTTAATTCCGTGTTATTACTTTGCGTGACGTACAAGGAAGTCACTTAAGCGGTCTTCTCACTTTAGACGCTAAAAAAAGGCAATTTTCATGATATTTTTTTATTGTTTTATATTGCAGACATTGGCATAAAAGTTGTTACACGTAATAAATATACTTTCGAAATGCATTATTAAAAAATTTATTTTTTTAAGTCACTATTTATAGACGAAGATGGTAGTTAAAAAAATGTCCTAAAAAATGGTAGGTCTGCGCTGTTGATGAAGATGGATCATCCGAAACAAAAAAATTGAACGGTTTTAGATTCCGTATGTTAATGGCTATAGCGCGTACCATGCGATTTCCGATATATGCAAGAATAACAAAATGGCGGACATTTTAAAATTTTAGAAATTTTAAAAAAATCATTGATAGCCGCTATAGTTGTAAAGAACATGTGGTTACAATTTCATAAGGATCGGTTCAGTAGTCTCGAAGATTTTATCAACAAGCCGTCGAAAAACGACGTTTCGAGATAAACGCGTTTAAAGTTTCTTTAGGTTACACAAATACATAAAAATATATTTTTTTAATGTCTTTCGCAAGTGTATTTATTAAGTGTAACAATTTTTATATGAATATCTATAATATAAACGTATCAAAAAAAATTCATGAAAATAGCCTTTTTTAGCGTCGAAAGTGGGAAGACTCCTTATCGCTCTTTCCCTTATCATATATTTCATGATAGGCACCCCAGCTTTCTTCTCCAAACATACTTTGGAGTTGTTTTGTCCACTCCTGAAGCCATCTTACAATACCCACTCCGTATTCTTTCAAAAACACTCATTTCTCACATTCCCCATATCTCCATACAATGCGTTACTCCTGCTTTCATTATCGAATCTAAGAAGCAGAGTCTCTCCTCCATCATATCCCTCCCCGCGAACTTCCAATGAATTCCACAGAGGCTGCTCTGTTTTTCCTTCTAAAAAAACGTATTCTCCAAGGACAAAGCTCTGTTCAAAATTTTTTGTGGCGTTATATCGACCTTGTGCACGCCCTTAAGAAACGTCTCGAGGCAAATCGAACCACGTCGTTCGAGTTTTCTCCTCAGCCTTTTGGAACATATTGACAAACACGACGGAATGAACACAGCTTAGTCCGTGGGAAAACATCACGGGTGTTTATCGTATGAGGGCGATAAGAGGAGCTGCGTACACGCAGCGCAACGTAAAATAAAACTTTGAGCCACAAGGCGAGCGGGAGGGGGGTAGACACAATCGCTACACTTACGAGTGCCATAATTAGGCCACATCACGGACTAAAGTGAAAAATAGAGAAACTATTTTTTTTTCGAGAATGAGGCATTCGGGCGCTGTGTGACTGGGTGTCTTTTCACCTTTTCATCACGATGCACATACACTGCATCGTAAATATAGCTTAGGTTTAATCTTCGGCAAGCAAGCGGTATATAAAATGTTCACATATGCCTGTGGATTTCGAAAAAATCCAATGAGTTCTCGGATCGTGTCGACTCACGATTTTCCAAGCTAGTTTTTTGCCCGCAATTAAGAGACATGTCGTTAAATATACATTACTTTGATTCTCGCGTCACTTAGCCACTTGTCTGACATAAGATCTTGACTGAAGCGTACATTGAGTTATCTGCATCGGAAAATCGTTAAAGGCATCTTCCAAATGGATTCTTGAGTAACCATAAAAAAATAAAACCTTGAATTTTGTACTTTGAGCATTTATTTTTACGTCCCAATTCAAATTCTTTAATCCGATTTGTAAAATGAACCGGTCGATGTCGTATTTTTCATTATTCTTTTTTCCTTTGCATTAATTGGCTTTGATTTTCGTGAAAACTGATGCTTTGACCGAGTCGTGAGTAAATGTGCGAAGCAAGCCAATTCCTTCGCCCGCGAATGAGATATTGATCCCCCGCGATACTTGATATGTAGAACACGTACGAGACAGCGAAGTGTCCCCAGAGGAATGCGCGAGAGATCGAAGAGGTCAGACACATTTGAATGAAACCTTCTTTCAATCACCAATGGGGAGGCTGCAAATCGAATATCGCAAGCGAATAAGACTGCTCCAAGCCTTCTCATCTGTCTTGCTAAACAATGACTTTTTCGTTCGTTTTTCTTTGTGCAACACCCCGCCTCCTTGCACTCTGAGTTTCACGGGTCTTTGTTGTTGAATGCTATTTCAACCAATAATAACATATGAAGCCATCGAGCTGCGAATAATACACTTTTCGTGAATTCTCCGCTGCTGTGCGAGCATTTTTTTTATTCTACCATAAAAAGGACAATAAATGGGTGTAGTTCCGAAAAGCCCATACCTCGGATAAATTTGGGATTTCGTGTACCCATGTATTTTGACTCGCTGATTACGAATATTATAGTGAAAATACCCGCAAATTTGATTTTCAAGGTCAACACTCACGAAAATGAATTTTTTAAAGTTTTTGTGTTTTATTTTAGTAAATATTCAGTTTAGAGAAAAATATTTCCCCTAAAAGTTATAGCCTATGAAAGTATCGATGTTTTATATTCTATACAGTTTTTCTCTAAAACCATTCCGTTTCGAGAAAAATTAACTTTCCTAAGAATTAGTTTCGATATTATCTACTTACGCACTTTACCGTGGGAAAGTTGGATTTTAGCTTTTACAGTGCATGTTTTTTTTTGCTTCATTGTTTTTTGTTTTTCTTTTTTAATTTTGTTTTCTTTTATTTTAGTTTCTTTTTGTATCCCGTGAAAGAAATTAGGAGAGCAGCCATAAATAAATTCGGGGCCCATGAGAGTTTGAATATGGATTGCCTACTAGGGCTTTCCACAACACAATCGGACTAGGCCCCGACAGGAAAATAACAGGATTGGGTAATTTATTCAAAAAAGGTCGTAGCGAGGAAAATGATAAAGGCCCCAGACGAGATTCATCAGGGCAGTGGTTGTTACAGAGCATACAATATATTTGCAAAGTTATTTTTAAGAATTTCTAGTTTTTAGACTTACTTCCATAGATGTGATATATTTAAAGTTTAAGGTATCGATAAAACACTAGGTTAGGTCACTTAAAATAAACATACGCGTGGAATTTTACTATAAATGATTTGTATTCTATAAACATTCAGAATGTTTGGAAAATAAATTTCGCAATACAAAAATAGTTTTTTTAAAAATAATTTTTTTTAAAATAATTTAAAAAAAAAAAATAATGCGTGCAGGAATGACAGCACATATGTACATACAGCACCGTTTGGTTGCTTCGACATTTTTAATTAAACAAATTTCCGTTCAGAGCTCGTGGCGGGATAAACAACATCCACCGAATTTTTTGAAATAATTCGCCATTCGTAAACTTTAGATGACTGTTGGGTACATGAATACATTTGTTCCACACATTGTTTTTCACACTTTTGCTTCAATGTACAAACATTCTTCAGACTCGTTACGTCCGAAAATTTTGTTAATCTCCGCGACGTGTCCATTACGCAAAAGCACAATGTTACCTGGCGCTCTCGTACCAATAAATGTGGAATGATTAAAAACAACTTTTTTTACAATCACTTCTCCATTTTCGAGATACTTCTAACCAATCTCGGGTTCTGTTGAGGCAACCAGTCGGGCCCTGATTCATAAGCCTCTTTAGGCCCTCGTCGACAAAGTGTGACCGGCCTCCAAGGGACCTGGTTGGGTGCCATGTTAGGACCCTTGCAGAGTAAAGGAAAAATAATCGGCGCCTAGTCAAAGCCCTGGCTGAATTCTTTCGCGGGATTATATAGTATTTTTGCATTTTTTGTTTAGGTTTGTTTGAGTTTGGTTTTTTTGCTGGGCTTGCGCGGGCTTTTTATTTGATTGTGTTTTTTTATTTACTTTGGGTTGTTTGAGCTTTTTTGTTTAGATATGTGTTAGAATTTTTCTATCGGTTTTATTTCAGTTTGAGTTTGGTTTTTTCTTTGGGTTCGTGTGGGTTAATGACCATTATCTACATTCTTGCTGTTACCGAACTTTTACTATAGATAAGTAGATAATATCGAACCTAATGAAGCTAAGCAATTTTTACTTATTGGACCATTATCCAATTTTCTCGAAATGGAATGGTTTTAGACAAAAATTGTATAGAACATAAAAGATTAATATTTTCATAGGCTACAACTTTGATACGAAACATTGTTCTCTAAAATAAATCTTTCTTAAAATAAAACAGAAAAACTGTTAAAAAATCGTTTTTCGTGAGTGTTGATCTTGAAAATCAAATTTGCGGGTATGTTAAATACGATATTCGTGATCAGCGCGTCAAAATACATAGGTACCCGAAATTCCAAATTAATCAGAGGTATGAGGTTTCGGAACTTTATCCCAATAAATGCCTTTTGTGGCTAGTTTCACATAGCCATAGGATATTAATTATTATTGACGAAGTATGCTCAGTATGAGACAATAAAAAGGGCCAGAAGAACGGAAATAATAACAAAAACACCAACAACAATAATAATTAATCAACAATAGATGAGAATAGTGACACTTGTTATTATTGACCTTTAACCAGTAAATATCGAGTTAGAAAATTGCAAAGTAAAATCTTCCTGGTCACGAAAACTTTGGTTTTCTGGCTACTAAAAACTGACATTCAGCTCGTTCTCTCGCAGATAAAGAAAAAAGCACGAGACTCGCAACTCACTCGTATATGAAGGAGGACGGTCAATTTTTGTTGACATTACAACCATTCCGAATATCTACCGCTGCCGGATAAATTTAACGAGCGATATTGCAGGGTGACAAAGTTCGGTGACTTATCTCTATCTTGTGAATTATCGATGATACGGGTCATATAGTTCATTAGCGCGGGTGTACAGAAGATTTTTCTTGCAGGCTCTCGCGCCGCTGCAAGTACCCAAACACTTACCGATAAATTGTCAGCGTTTCGTCGCTCTGTCGTGTGATCACGGGTAAACAACATAACGGGCGGGAAGAAGAAATCTCGAAATTCTAAGAATTCGATGAATTTCGAGGCAAGCCCACAGCTCGCACGTTGATAATTCCAGATGTGATACGGAATAAACGTTCAAATTGTCGAAAACAAGCTGGGTAATTTTTACACGTCTTACGAGGTCGAGCGGGTTTTCGCTCTCATTCGTGACTTGTTCCCTTCCAAAACGAGAATTAAGGTGGTTCGGAAGAAATAATTCAAAAATCGACTAACGTTTAACCTCCTATTTTTTTGTGAGAAAGAGATAGTATGTCATTAACCACGTTGAAAAGAAAAAAATTAAGCCACTCCACCGTACTATTTTCGAGGTTTGAATGTTGAAAGCTGGCCTGAAATACACGCACTCAAACGTAACTTCCGAAAAATTGACCGGAAATGATAACTTTACGTAGAATTTTGTCGTTTGACCCAACAAACAAAACTTCTTACTCGAATCTTCGATTAATACGGAATTCACCTGCAACGATTGTAGCTGATCCACCGTGTAATTTTTTCAAAATAATGTATTCAATTTTGCTATGCGACCACTTACACGTAATTGTGCCATCTTTTGACGTTTGTCGAGTCGTTGAGAGGTGATGCTTGAATTCTTCTAAAGTGAGGTTATGTAGCGTTGCCAACTGTTTAAAACATAAACTCACTAGTAAAATCGATAATGATCGACCGAGTGCTCAATAACAGATGTCGATTGAAAGTATATATGAAAATCATCATAAATTTTCATTCTAATAGGCACCAAACTAAAAATACTTTTTTATGAGATTAAGGATGTTGAGTCCCAAATCGCAAATGATAATAAAATTCTGAAAATTTGGTACGTTTTTGTATGAAGTATTTCAGAGGTCGTGTAAAAATTTCACGACAATTAGGAAGCTCGTTATTGAACAATTAACATTCACAAATTAAATATTGTCTTATGGAAACTGATGTAACTGTGCAATAAGTTTTTTTTTGACCTCTCCATTTTGTGATATCTACAATATACTGAAAGCAACGGAAACAAAACGAAGTTTATTGATAATTTTTGTTTTCTTTTAAAAATTGTTCTTAACAAAATGTTAATTTTTTAATAACGAGCATCCTAATCGTCGTGAAATTTTAACACGACCTCTTAAATACTTCATACAAAAACATACCAAAGTTTCAGAATTTTCTTATCATTTTTTATTTCAACCCCTAAGGAGGTTGAAGTAATGATGATAGAATTCTGAAAATTTGGTATGTTTTTACATGAAGTATTCAGGAGGTCGTGTAAACTTTTCATGACGATTAAGAAGCTATTTATTGAAAAATTAACTTTAACATGTTACATAGGGACTCGACATCCTTAAATTCTATGTATTTTGAACATACGAAAAAAAACATAGAAATCGTTAAAATTGTCAGTTTGACCTCCGGTTTTTCTTCCGAACTACCTTAAGGGAGACTTTGTCCTTGGAGTGCCATATTTCAGGTGTTTACATTTTTTTTTTAAGGGACACGAGTAAAGCTTTTTGAGTGCGGTTTTTTTCTTGCTTTCATTCCTGATATACAGAACGTTAAAAAATTTTTTTTTTTTAAAAAAACCAAAATGGCGGCCGTTGCAGCTCCGCGAAAACAGGTCCTCAAATCGCGGGAGGTAAACGGCTGACATCACTGCCCCCTCTTTGTTGATCTGAAACACAAATTCAAAGCATATTATCAATCTTTGACCCTTTGATCATGGAATGACGGATGGGTTTTTCGTTTAGTACAAATTTCGGAAAATGGCGGCAATTTAAAAAAAATCGAATTTTCGCGTTTTTTTCGCATAACAAGATAAATAATAAATGCAAAAATGTATCTATCGAAAAAACGATCCGTCATTCCGTGAAGACATATTTTCTAAGTATGCTCTCCAAATTTCAGGTCGATATGTTAATTACAGCGGTCAGGAGAATGTCAGCCATTTTTACAAACGTGTTTTCGAGAAAAACGCATTTAAAGTTTCGTAATGTGTTTACACAAATGTGTTTATAATTACCGCTAATTGGCAATGCCTGGTCCATAGAGGCATCTCTCCTCTTCTTCTAGCTGCTCATGTTGAGCCGCCAACATCTCCCGCTGCTCAATCAAGGACAACGTCTCCGTTAAGGCGTCTTCTCACTTTGGACGCTAAAAAAGGCTATTTTCATGAATTTTTTTGATAGGTTTATAGATATTGATATAAAGGTTGTTACACTTTATGAATACCCTTTCCAAAGACATTTAAATTTATTTATTTATTTATTTAAGTCTCTATAGACGAAAACAGTAGTTAAAAAAATGTCCTGAAAAATATATCCATCTGCGCTGTTGATGAAATCTCGGAGATGGTCATCCGAAACAAAAAATCAAACGGTTTTAGTTTCAGTATGTTAAGGCCTTAGGCCACAGTAACGGCTATAAAATAATGTGCGAATTTAACAATTTTTTTTCGTATTAAAAAGTGATTTACTCATAAAATTAATTACACATCTCTTTACTATGAATATCAGGCTGTTAGAAATTTTTTTTTTCGATGTACAAGATGGCCGACTACTAATATTTTCTTTTATCTTTTTTTGGGCGCTCCACGGCGTGACATTTAGCATCCACAATTTTTGACGTAGAACAAAAAACAAATTCTCGTCAATCTCCATTAGAATACCTAGAGAAGTACGTACGGAATTAAAAAAGATTGTTTTATTCAAAAGTTGTAGGTATTTGAACTTAAGAAATGAACATTCATTGAAAAATGTCCTTATAACTGCTCATAAACTGCTCATAAAATGGAAAGTTTTCGATTAATCAGAAATTCCGTACGTACGTTCTCTGCGAAATGCAATTAGGAACATAACTTTCAAATTTGAAGTAAATCCAGTCAAAATTGTTGAAGTTATTTGTCACGCCAATTGGAAAAAGCTGTTTCGAGAAGTTTCGAGCAGTCGGCCATTTTGTACTTCGAAAAAAAAAATTCTAACAGCTTGATATTCATACTAAATAGATGTGTAATTAATTTTATGAGTGAAACACTTTTTCATATGGAAAAAAATTGTTAAATTCGCACATGATTTTATAGCCCTTACTGTTGCCTAAGGCCTTAATAGCTATAGCGCATATTATACGATTTATGATATATTCAAAAATAACAAAATGGCCGACATTTTTCGAAAAAAAGGGTGTTTTTTCACCGTTTTAGGCCAAACAAATAGTAAATATCAAAATTTAAAAAAATCCTTCATATGCGCTATAGCTATAGTTGTAAAAAATATGTAGTTAAAACTTCATAAGGATTGGTTCAGTAGTTTCGGAGATTTTATCAACAAGCCGTCGAAAAACGTTGTTTCGAGAAAAACGTGTTTAAGGGCATATATACACCTAGGAGCCGGAAAGAAGGTCATTTTTGTGAATTTTTTCAAGGAAAACTATTTGAAATTCCAGATTGGCGTTTTAATTATCTAAAAGTATACATTCAAAAATATGTTTAATTTTCTTTATGTAAAAATATCAAAAATATACAAGGATGTTGTATGATCCTTGGAGCGTAGTAAAAAAATCGGTACCCAAAATTTCTCGAAAACCAATGTACCGATTGCCTTGAGGTTTTTTGTGGTTATTCTATACACCATTATGTAGTACTTGTCATATCCGATTTTGAAAATATCGATTCATGACAAAATGGCGGACGTTTGAACATAAATAGTGATTTTTGGGCCAAAAATTAGTTATTATTTTGCCTATAAAACATAAACTAAGTAACGGAAAAAAAATGCTATGACAAGTACTAGATAATGGTGTATAGAATAACCACAAAAAACCTTAAGGCAATCGGTTCATTGGTTTTCGAGAAATTTTTGATACCGATTTTTTTACGACGCTCCAAGGATCATACAATATCCTTGTATATTTTTGATATTTTTGAATAAAGAAAATTAAACACATTTTTGAATGTAGATACTTTTAGATAATTAAAACCCCAATCCGAAATTTCAAATAATTTTCCTTGAAAAATTTCACAAAAATGACCTTTTTTCCGGCTCCTAGGTGTTTATCTCCCGTTAAAGTTTGAGCACGCGCAGCGGATGAACGTACTCAGGTAGTAAAGTAAAAGTCCCACAAAAATACTGTTAGACTTTTCCGATCTTCATGAAATTTTAGTATGATACTTTTGGATATGTACACTGTTGAAATATCTTATAAAAAAAATTGATTTTTCGAATATTGTAAGGTGAGAAGAGGCCTTAAAAATACTACGAGAATTATTCGTCGCTCAAACCATACGATATTGATAGACTCGTGCACTGCCAAAATAAACTTTTCGCTTACGTATACACAAAATTAAAAGTGCATTGCGGTTTTCTCGAATATAGAGACAGCTTTTTCGTTTACGCGATAAAGAAGACGACAAAGTTTTTTTTTCATCTTTGCCACCAAACACTGTTTAAGTGTTTCGTGAAAATAGACATCTAACCGTATATTTGTCTATCATGAAGGTGTCAATGGAAAGCGTGGGACGTTGAGCAAATTTGCCTCAACTTTCGTCGATAAAATTACGTCTGATTGGCGTTAAACGAGAGGGCGAACAAGCGCCGATAATTCAAAAGTCTTGATTCGTCGCTTTGACAGGCACCGTTGGCAACGCTCGATAAATGAATTACAGGACTGGTGCATTATTATACGGGAACCTTAACGATTGCAATTGATACTGCAATTCGATACCGCCCGCTCTTCCTTCCGTCCAGTTTCCTTTTTTTTGCTGCTACTGCCAGTGTAATAGCCTTCTTGATTGAGAGAGTTACTCTCGCCGCTTGTCTTGTCACTGCGTGCCACAATACACACACCCTTACACATGTATACAGGGTGGCCGGAACATTGACGTCCAAAAAAAAAATTTAGGTCCCTCCTATCGTGGGGTATCCGAATCACCCCCATGTATGTTCCGTGACTTTTCATAGTTTTCGAGTTATGAATTTTTTTCTGAATTTTTGGGAATTTTCGACCTGACCGATTAAAAAAAAATCTAAAAAAAAAGTAGAAGACTGTCGAGATTTTTTTTTGCAACTGAATCTTCACGACTAGTACTTTTATGCATCAAATAATCAGCTTCGTAACTGTGATGAAAGTTATGAAAATGTTGGTCTAAAGTGAAAAATTGGCGTCCGGTAAATTGTGACTTAAATTTTCAACTTTAAATTAAAAATCTAAACAGGTGACTTCGTGGTTCCGTATTAGGCCTCAAGAATGCGCCAGACTCTCAGCTTGCATAATCATTTAAAAAAAGTAGTACTTAATAGGGCTACGTTGGCTAAAATTGGCCTTCAAAGACAGCGAGGTGGAAAATTCTTAAAATTAGCCATCTGATTTAAAAAAAAAATGTTTTGCCCATTTTATCATTCCTAAGGTTATTTAGTTTGTTAACTAACCAAAAATGACTGCAGGAAAGCTAAGATTTAAACATTTGGAGGTTTATTTTTTTTAGTCTAATTTAAGTTTAATAAATTTTGCGCGCCTTGTTCTCGTTGATCACGAGGGCGCAACTTTTTCACCTGCAATAATAATGGGCCAAGAGAATAAGAGACCGAATTATTGCCATCTTTCTCTTTTTCCTCTTTTTTCTCTTTTAAGATTTGTCCACCTCGCTGTCTTTGAAGGCCGATTTTAACCAAATTAGCCCTATTAAGTACTACTTTTTTTTGAAGATTATGAAAGCTAAGCATCTGGCGCATTCTTGAGGCCTAATTCGGAACCATAAAGTCACCTGTTTAGATTTTTAATTTAAAGTTGAAAATTTAAGTCATAATTTACAGATATAATTTACAGATAATTTACAGATAATTTACAGTTAATTTACAGATATCGTTCACCATACAAGGTTTTTGCCCTTACAGAATTTCGTTGGCATTCGCCATAAATAAGAAGCATATCATCTTGCTCTTCAAACGGATACATTGTACTCGATTGACGGATTTATGGATACTAATCTTATCATGTTTATCTTATCCTGCTAACTTATTAAAGTGTCCTTGAAACGGTGTTTATTTTCAGTGAAGTGAACCTTAAGGGCGGGGTAAAGTTAATTCGGCGAAAAAAAGGCATGTTTTTAAGATTTTTTTTTGGCGTAACGAATAGTGTTCGTTTATTGAAAAATTTACATATAATAAAGTAACATTTGAACAACATTCTCCTAAATTTGCATCGCAAAATATTCAAAATTGAGCGAGTGAAAATTAAACCCCGGAGGCGCCTCGAAAAAATGTTGGTTTGCGGTGTGCACCATAACTCGCAACAGAATCATCTGAAACAAAAAAATCAAAATGCATTTGTTAAAGGAGATGTTTCTCGAGGTAATGACGGGAAGATTCTTTTTTTTTCGATTTTTCGTAGCACTTGGGAGCCAAAAACCCGATTTTCGCTAAAAAAATCGGCTAATTTGTTGTTGAAAAATTAGTAATTATTAAAAAAAACAAAAAAGCTCTCGACAATACCTGGTGAATTATGTGAAGAAGTACTGTGCAAAATTTCAAAGCGATTGGTCCAGTAGATTTTGAGTTATCGTGCACACGGACTTCAAATATGACGAGTCTCAGAAAAACGGTTTGAAAAACGCAGAAGAGTTTGGTCGCTTAGCGCTTATTGCACATAAGTTTGAGAACACTTCTCGATTGCATAAAAATCTGAGAAAATTCAAGCCTATTAAAGGTACTCAAAACATTAATTTTGCATAATAATAATTCCGAAATATTATTAACAAAATGATGAAAAAAAAAATTAATCAACAAATTTCCCCGCAACCCAATTTTTTTTCGTGATTCGTTCATTTTTCTGAATACGTATGAATTTTCTCAGATTTTTCAATTATCTTTGAATTTTTAGAAATTCAAAATAAAACTCGATAATTTTCTTATACTCACTCAAAGTCGTCGATACCAGGTCCGTAGAGCAAAAGGCTTCCATCAAGATGATCGAGAGCATCTTTTTGCGTTTGTCTACGCAAAACTCTTTCTTCTTTACTGTCGTGCGGTCAACTGATGTACAGACTAATGTGTATACACCACGCCTCGAATATACATAACGGGACCGGAACAGGCCCGTTTATCAAGAAATTTATTCGGGGTCGAAAAATACAATAGCGCGCCGCGCAGCTGCCGCCCAGGTATAAAACCCGGCGTGGAGCAATTGACGCTCAAATACTCATAACTTCGTCAATTTTACTCCGATCGACTTGAAATTTTAACACAATATTCTTGTTGATATATTATGCATTCATTTAAAAATTTCTTTAAAAATGAAAAAACAAAAAATTTAAATACTTTACTCCGCCCTTAAGTATTATCGCCTTTCTGTACTTTCTGCACCTGGCTAAGAAATGTTTGAACGTACACAATAACGTACACATTGATATTGATGGTCGTCATTTCGAACACTTACTATAAACGTAGTAATTTTATTTACTACCGAAACTGTAAGTATTATCGTCTTTCTGTACTTTCTATGACCTTCAATGACCTTATGTTATAGGTCGTTGAACTCGCTTTAAGCTCCTCTTTCATGATACAGAGAAAAAACATACAGATCCCCTTTAAAAAATGGCGCTGACCTTCAAATGTCCGAAGTAGGTCCGATGTAGGTTCACACTGGAGAAGCCATATTTTTTTCAGAATTGAAAAAAAAAATTTACAATCTTTGGTCGGGATTCTGATGAGTGGAGGGGCTCTATTTGGGAATTATGGAGTCTAGGGCAATCTATCAAGAAAGAAAATTTGTTTACTTTTTCATTTTTAATTAACTACATTTTTTCAGAATTAAAACAAAATTATGTTAACAATGTTTTCAAATTTTTTTCAATATTATTTTAACTATTTTTTCGACTAGAACTCGGAGAATCATCCTCGGTTGAATTGTGTCTCAAGACCTATCGGATTTAGACCAAATATCAAAAAGAAAAAACAAATTCAAAAGTTTAAAGTTTAAAAATTCTTAAAAAATTGTTAAAATATATTTTTTTAAACTGTAGTTAATAAAAAAAGAAAAAGTAAAAGAAAAATCTTTCTTGATAGATTGTCCTAGACCCCATAATTCCCGAATAGAGCCCCTCCACTCATCAGAGTCCCGACCAAAAATTGTGGAAAAAATTATTTTCAAAAAAATTCAGAAAAAATTCTGGCTACTTCAATGTGAACCTATGCAACTTTTTACCCTCTTGACGTTTTCTCTAAAACCCCATCCTTATCGGACTACGCCTATTTTTCTAAAACATGTATTTTTTCGCTAAAAATGCAATACTGGGATGAAAAAAAATCGTACGAAACTTTCTATAAAAGGAAAATGAAGGTTTTGACACCCTCTTTAAGATCGTGGTGGAAAAAACGAGCGCAGAAATTCGCCCGAAGTTATGCGCGTAGTTTTAGACGTGCAATGAAAGGCTGAACAATGGCCATTTTCAAAAAAGCGTACCGGACCCAATAAAAGTTGTAAACAATTTTCCAAAGAGGCAAAATGAAGGTAAAGTTGTCCTCTTTAAAACGCCGCTTGAGAAATTTGATTATCCTCATTTTTGACTCCGCTATCTAATTTTCAGTGCGGCAAGAAATTTCGACTGGTGTACTCAAACTTTTGGCCGGTAGTGTATGTGTGTATGTATGTGGTTCTGCCCCTGCCAGCCTAGATCGGTACTTCTCGACACTCATAACGTTAATTGTCGTCTCGCCCGCTTGTATCGGCAGGGGGGAGGAAAAAGGTCTAGGTAATAGACATACAGTATTCCAGACTAATCAAGCATCGTTTGAGATCGTAAAAATCGATTGGCTCACCCGAATGCCTTGAACACAATTTCGTACTCGTGTCGACCTCTCCCTTATAAACCGTTTGAGCTTTGGATGAATTTAAGCTCTTCACTTCATTATGAAGGAGGACAAAAACTTGCCGTTTTACACATGTCTAACCTGCAAACGAGAAAAGTGTATGGTGTTTTCAACCATATCATGCATATATTTTATATTTCCCTGCGGGTTCAATAATATTTTACAGCCATAATTACTGCTAAAAAGTATAGTACTGCTTATTGATATTCTAGCGGTTGAATAAATGATGCACGAATGTTAAGGATGCTGAGTCCCTATGAAATATGTTAATGTTAATTGTTCAATAAATAGCTTCTTAATCGTCATGAAATTTTTACACGACCTCCTGAATACTTCATGTAAAAACATACCAAATTTTCAGAATTCTATCATCATTACTTCAACCTCCTTAAAGGTTGAAATAAAAAATGATAAGAAAATTCTGAAAAGTTGGTATGTTTTTATATGAAGTATTTAAGAGGTCGTGTTAAAATTTCACGACGATTAGGAAGCTCGGTATTAAAAAATTAACATTTTGTTAAGAACAATTTAAAAAAAAAATTAAAAAAAATGTATCAATAAACTTCGTTTTGTTTCCGTTGCTTTCAGTATATTGTAGATATTATAAAATTGAGAGGTCAAAAAAAAACTTATTGCAAAGTTACATCAGTTTCCATAAGACAACATTTAATTTGTGAATGTTAATTGTTCAATAACGAGCTTCCTAATTGTCGTGAAATTTTTACGCGACCTCTGAAATACTTCATACAAAAACATACCAAATTTTCAGAATTTTATCATCATTTGTGATTTGGGACTCAACATCCTTAAGCCCAACCACCAATGATACAAGCATAAGTTGATCGTTCAGTGCTATATAACATGCTTCCATGGTGGTTTCCATAATATGGATACTCCCATTTCCAACCTTGATAACATTCTTATATAAATGAAAAAAAAAAAACTTCGATCGGTTTCCCTGATCCCCCCCTTCAACGATGCGGTGGTTGCATTATTATAAAATAGGTTCGTGAATGTGCGCTTCATTTTTTTTTGTGGATATGTTGATGTATTTTTCGTCGAAGGTTGAAACTCGAACGATATTGCGCGGCATTTTATTTCTCACATTTCGGTCCAGCCCTACTTTTCAATGATATTGGGTAATATCCATAATGTTCTTGTCACTTTTCCGGCTCGTCCAATCTGCGTGACAGCTAACGTGAGACAATAAAATTGAGATATCGTTCCATCACGTACACATATTTTTTCTCTCTGATAGGGCGCTATATATAATCATTTTTTTCCGGCTCGAGGCAATGTTAAGAAGTACTCGACCCTCTCGTACCCTCTTCCTTTTGGTTGTCCGATTACTGTGTCACCCGTTTTTTCCATCCACAAAATCTTCGACGCTTCTTCGTATTCGATAATGGGAGAATTTGTTTATAACGATTACTCCGTTGACTCGTTTTTGTTCTTTTCTTTTCCCTATTACTAAATATGAATCAAAGAACATTTCGAGTGACCGCGGATTACGAATTTCCACAAGGACGTTTTGCAAGATCTACTGATACTAATGTGTGCAGTGTGGTCACCAGTAACACAGTACATCATTCAACAGTATCCCGTTGGTTTGGACGTTTCCATTTTGGTGATACATCCTTTGAAGACAAACCTAGGTCGGGCGGGAAAACTGTTTTTGACGATGAACTCTCTTCTACGCGATCTCTTCTACGAGTGAAGCCTAATGCACCGTTCCGAGAGTTGACAAACGGACTCGGCTGCAGGCACTACACGATCCTCGAATATTTGAAAGAGCTTGGATATAGAAAAGTAATATCATCTTGGATACCCAACGACCTCAGTGACTCGAATAAGGTGACACGCGTGTCTATTCAACTTCTGTGCTCAAGGATTTGCTCAAGGAAAGTATCACTGGAGATGAAAGCTGAGACTATGTTGAAAAATAAAAAAAGTTTACCCGAAAAAAATTAGTTTACATTTTTGCACGGACTTATCAAACGATCCTTCGACGATTCACGTGATGAAAAATTTGATAACCAAACGGATCTTCAAAATACACTTTAAGAGTTTATCAATTCTAGACCTCAGGATTTTTGGGGCCTGGCGCTGAAAGTTTACCGGAGCATTGAAGACTAGTTGTGAATCAAGGGGAAGACCATATTGTAAAGTAATCTTATCCTAATAAAATGTTACGTTTCTGCAGAAAAGGTGTTGCTTGTGTCGCAAGACTTCCTTACCATCCTATTATTTTCAAAACTGACCATACACTATTTAAATACTTTGATTGATACTCAAAGCCAAGTGTGATGTATTTTTATCTCGAAACCCTGTAAACGACGTACTTTTTTCTAGGTAAAAAACAAGCATAAGAACTCTGAATGTAGAGATCAGTCCAATCAGTTTGCCCATTGATCCCGATGATTTCGGTTTCATGCGAATTTGATCAAAGGTAAATGTAGCGCGGCGGATAAAGTCGTAGCAAATATAAAGCAAACACATTTCTGCCCTGTTATTTCCGTAGGGAAGCACATTCATCGGTCATACCATAAGTTCCCCTCGAAGAAAAAAGTGCTGCGAACACACTTTATTCCTATTGATAATGTATCCAATATATTTGATATGATTTTTGTGCACAATGGCTATGCTATTCACGGAATCATAAAATATCTTGCTGGGCGTGTTCAATTGCAGCCAACGAATAGACTCCCGCTCAGCGATACAATTATATTCGTTATATTGCGCAAAATTGCGGCACTTGCTTTTGTGAATACAAGTGGTGGAAGAAAAAATTATTTACCGTCGAGGTGAAGCGAAAAATTGAAGATACAAAAAGTTTTTGTTGTACTTGTGGTAAAGACTAATCGCTAATTTTATATTTGTCGGCGACAAGTTATTATTTACGATAACAATTACGGATAATCTATTACAATATAATACTTTCGGTAATAAATTATTGCCGATCCGCCTTCAGAGACCAAAATTGTCAGCCAGCAAAGGATTGATGGATCAATAATTTGATGCAATCTGTCTGACCATTTAGAAAATTGCTTTCCCATTTCTGCATAATTCATTTTACTTGCTACACTGTAAAAAAAGATATGAAATTTACAATACATTTAAGATACAAAAGAATTGAATTTTACGAACTCAGTAGATGAAATTAAATTTGAAACACTTGTATCGTAAATTTAAAATAGGAACATGAAATTCTAACGTGGATATAGAATTTAATAGATGGAACATGGAATTTCAAAGACAAGTTTGTAAATTTGTGGTAAATGTATTGCATTAACCCGTGCCTTAAATTAAAGATTACAACAGTTGTATATTAATTCAAATACAAAAAACAGAGTATTGTAAATACAAAACGCGCTCAACCCACTTCGGCCGCTCGCGACGACCGATGGTCGCGCGTAGTTCGCGTAGCGTCCGAGGGACGGCGCCTTGTTCCGCACTTTCCCATAGCCACTCGCAGCTTCGGTCGGGCATATAACCCGGCCACCGGCTACGATCGTCCTGGGAAAAACAGACGCGTTTGCAACGCGCGTGCACGCGTCGGAGAGTGTCACAAATTCGTTACCTCTCCATATCCACGCCAGAGACGCAGTTCTTGAACTCGCCTTTCCGGAAGGAAATTATTTTTCCCTTTTTACGCCGCCAGGTATTGAAGAAAGAAGTTTCACAAAAATCACCTTTTTTTATCTCTAGCTCCCCCCCCGTCGAGGAGGATAAATACGAGTCACATTTTCAGTGGGCTTAATTATCAATTTCTGAAATAAACTTAATACTTAGGATCAGTAATTTTAATACACACCCGTATGTTGATATTAGCAAATGGTTCTTGAATTTAATATACACTCGTATATTGATATCACCAAATGGTTCTTGATTTCAATATACTTGGATGTGATTATTTCTTTACACGTGCATTATTTTTCAAACGCACAAGTATATTAATATTACGGAGCTACACTTTCATTTTTCAAATAACCTGTTTTGGATTTTCAAAGTCGTATCTGAAATTTCATAAGCGGTATCCGCATAAAAACTTCCTATACTTGTGTATTAATTTTCATACAGAAATTTTTTACAGTGTACATATACAACGGAAATGAATCATTCGTGAGCTCATTTTTTCCACACTGATTTCGGAAAAGTCTTTTCGAGTCTTCTTTCCAAGACCTTCGCTATCATCAGCGGACGTTATCGGGAAAGTCGACCCTTACGAAATTTCTTTCACGAGGGTCTTTTACTGCGCCGTCCGTGCCAGTCGTGCAATTTAATACACCATCTGCTTTTTCCCCATTTCGCTCGAACACGAGAACGAAATTATTACCGAAGAAAGCTCCGAGATTCGAGTCACGCCAGTCCGAAAATATTAAACGAAGGATCACAGATTCCGCAACTTTCGGGGGAGTGGGTTATTCCTCGGGGTTTCGTCGTGAAATCCTTAATCCTGACAAACATTCCAACGCACGCTCTTCATAGGGGGACCTTTCTTATCCGGCATTCGTCGAGCTTGAGCCCGATCCTTAAACCCGTAATATTAACGCGAGCAAGATAGGTGTCGGAAAATATACAATCTGCTACGAGGAACCAGATTTTCATGCCACATCGGGTTCAACCCCGTATAAATGTTTGTATACATATATACTCGTACGAGTTATTAGTATAAAAACGAAATGATTTTCGGCGGAATTAGCAAGAGACGTGCAACAAAGAAGAAACAACAAGAGCTTTAAGTAACTCGGTACCTCTTCTGTACTTTTCAAAGGCTTACGGACAGCCGAAACGCCTAAAAGTAAGGTTATCTTTGAGAATTTTTTTTGTGTATAAAACTTCATTTTATTGAACAGCCATGATATACATTTTAAAGTATGACATTTCATCGACATTGTGTGAAAATTAGGTTGAAAAATTTCAAACGGTGAAAAAGTTACGATCGTTTTCCTGACGTACCTCTGCCATTTTTTATCTGAAAAAAATATATATGTTTCTTAAGGGGTCTTCTCACTTTAGACGCTGAAAAAGTCTACTTTTATGAATTTTTGTAAAATAATATTTTTTCATGCATTTTTGTAACCCAAACAAACATTAAAGGCCTTTTTTCGAAACAACGTTTTTCGACGGCTTGTTGATAAAATATTCGAAACTACTGAACCGATCCTTATGAAATTTTAACCACGAATTGTTTACAACTATAGCTGTAGCGCATATCAAGGATTTTCTTAAATGTTGATATTTACTAAGTTTCTTTGCCAAAAACGGTGAAAAAAACACGTTTATTTGTTTCTTTTTCTAAAAATGTCCGCCATTTTTGTTATATTTGCATAGATGAAAAATCGTATAGCCATTAACATACTGAATATAAAACCGTTTGATTTTTTTGTTTCCGATGATCCATCTCCGGGATTTCATCAACAGCGCAGACCTACAATTTTTTAGGACATTTTTTTAACTACCATTTTCGTCTATAAATAGTGACTTAAAATGTTTTCGTTAAAGTTTGTTCATGTATTTCGAAAATATATTTATTAAGTGTAACAACTTTTATATCAATATCTATAATATAAACGATTTTAAAAAATCACGAAAACAGCGTTTTTTGGCGTTAATGTGTCTAGGCCCCTTAAAGTAGATAGATAAAACTTATCTGTATAAACTTATATACTTATTGCGTGGGAATTTAACATTTTAATATTTTGCGGGTCATGGCAGTCACTGGAATAAACCAGGCGATTTTTCGCCTCAAAATCGTTCAGTACTGATGATGAAAAAACAAAAACTATGCCAGGTATCGAAAAAAACGACTCGATAAGTACTATATTATTGTTTGAAGCACAACTGTGCAAAACTTGATCCCGATCAGTCCAGAAGTTGCGGAGATATTTCTGGTACCGCTTTTGAAAACACTGTTTCGAGTAAAACGCATTTAAAGTTTTGAGTATAACTTCGTCATTACTGCAAATTTCCTTGTGAATTTTTCAGGGCAGACACACAAAGGATAGTACTTTCGAACGCGCATCTTTTTGAAGAATCGATCTTTTCGACCTACCCAGGTGTATGTAAGCCCTCAACAAAAAATGAAACCGATTGAGAGCAGACATTTTTTTCTATCATCGCCCAATGCCTTTGTTACGTTTCAACGGTGTACTTATTATCGCTACAATTTTATTTGTTACTCCATCCCTTTCAGCGCGTTAGATTTCCCGTTGTCGTACGTTGCCTACTGGCACTGTGGATATCGGCATTCGCCCTCACGAGTTTGCCGCTATTTGGATTTGGACTCTATTACCACGGTGGCAAATGCGTGCGATATAGGCAGGCGACAGATGCGATCGACGTCGCGTATGCTTATGTCTGGTTTTGTTGTGGTACGTACGAAAAAATGACGAGCATTTTTTTTCTTGCATCTAAAAATGTATGTACGAGCAAAAATAAGAAACGTGTAAATCAGAATGTTTATTTTTCAAATCATCCCTCCATAAAACTCTTTGTGTAAATAAAGGCGCTCCATCTTGAAATTGCAGAGAATTGTTCAATCAGAACCTCTCGAAGTAATCCTAGCTAGATTCAATGCAAAACAGCTATTGATCATTCTCCTTATAAGATATTTATCTCTCTTTGTGCAAATCTATTTGTACAAATAATCCAGTCCGATGAGTAAAAATTAAATAAAACTACAGCGTACGCTCAATCTTGTCGACTTGGAAGATGGAAGATTATCAAAAACGGCATAGTCTTGCAGTGATAGCCTTCCTGTGTTAAAAAAAAAACAATATTCCGATGTTACAAAATTCCTGAAAGTTGCAGAGTTTTCTGAAATTTCTTGACGAACTAAAATTATGACAGAATGTGAAACGTTGCAACGATTCTCGGCGAATTTAATGTGTACAGTTCTTCACTCGTACTAAAAGGATTCCTAATTAAATATTGAAAAGATTACCGGAACGAAGCAAAACAAATCAGGAAGCAAAACACTGCAAGTCCATTTGATGAGGGTATATTTAAGGTATTCCTTTCACGAAGCGGAATACTTAACAATCAGCTGCCTTTCGTCTATATCCAAATAAAAGTTCATCCCAGTATACTGGTAAGATTTCAAGCCAAGTTTCCAAACGCCTAACAAAAAATAACGAATCTTGAGGTGGGCAAGCACTTTAGGAGACCGAAAGTTACATGATTTTTTGAATTTTTTTTACTTGTGAGAAAAAAACGGAAATTTCCTCAACTTTGGCAATAAATCATTCATATTTTCATACATCTCCGATAATTTTTTCAAGTTATTTCATGCATTAATTAAGATGTAATCCGCTTCTCCTCATCGTCGTCGACTTGCGGGCATTGTGCAGCTCGCAATTCGCATCTGAACTAGACCAACAAATTTTGACACATTCTTGAGATGTTTTTTAAGAACATTAACTTAAATTTTTAAAGAATCGTGAATTTAATGTTGGAACGTGTTTGAAAAAAAGAATGGTCGAGTTTCAGCATTTTTTCCCGGCATTGTGCAATAATAAATATGTTTTAAACGGTCTAATCTTTCCAACCTTAGGTTCATATTTCAATAAATTATATTATGTAAACGTGTTCCAAATTTAATGATGATCCATTAATTAGTTTTTGAGTTATGATACCCGCAAATTGAAAAAATGTCGTTTCGAGATAAACGCGATTGAATGTTTTTATAGATCTAAATCGTTGCGGTACCTGTTCTCACTAAATCGTCTGTCACTTAGTCACTTTTCAATATTTTAAATTGAAATTTTTTTCACATATTCTCGAATATGTACACTCTGAGAAAAAGCAAAATAAAAACGAACAACAACGAAAAGTAAAATAAACGAGTCGAATGTTTCGACTCATCACAGTCGAGTACTTTATAGTCGAACGGAGAGTCTTTATCATTTATATACATACCGTTAGGAGGAATGCGAATATCGTTTGCACGTTGCGTCGTTCGGAAAGTATTATTAGTGTTGATTTCAAAAAGCGCGCGGTTGCGACGTTGCCATCATAATATGCGACTGGAGTAATATGGAGGTTAGCCTCCAAAAAAGCACCATTTTGCGAGACAAATTAATTTATTCTGAAGTTCACAAGTATCTAATGGATTTAAGAAAACTGTCCAAACGTTCTTTAGATATTTTTTTATCCATTATAAAAGTTTCTTTCGAAACTGTTTGTCAATGCTTGCAAATTTCACGTTTATAGACGGGAAAAACACGACAATCCATAAGAGACTATGTTAATTTAGAAAAATTTTATTTAGTAATTGCTCACAAACAAGGTGCCCGGAGAGTTTGAAGTTTGAACAGGTGACTTTTTAGATACTCATAAGTGAACTCGATTTTTTAAATCAATATCTGTTTGTTAATTCGATCATCAGATGAACTTCCTTAAGCCCCCCTACAAAATACGGCCCTCCGCGAAAGGAATACCTTGACGAACGAACATTGCCGAATAAAATAATAGCTCCGAGGTATCTGTGTTTCTCTCTCATTCCTCGTTAAAATAGTTGCAACGTGAAAAATAATGTTTTTGATTCGCTTTTTCATTTCCAGGAACACTGCTGTGTTTATCTATTGTTTGGTGTAATCTCGCCGTGTCCCGTGCGCTGAGCAAATTCGGCGGACGTGTTGCGCATCTCAGGCGAATTTCGAGAGCCTCGTCTCGAAGGGCTAAGCCACTTCTAACAGTCACGAACTCATCGCCAGAAGTTGTTTTCACCGCCGAGGAGAGGGCCTTCGCCAAGCTCATGGCTGTTTTATCAATATCCTTCGTGATATGTTGGATGCCGCAAATGGTAACACAATCGAATCTCCGAATTACGAGGGTTGCCAAAGTGTCGGAGGGGAAAAAAATCACCTCTAATTTCTCACTCCGGTATCGGCTCCGCTTCCGGTAGCCCCGGGAATCAGGGAAACGTTCATGCGTACCGAACATTATATAACCTAAGGTTCCGCACAGGGAGGGAAAGAGAACTTGCTACGCGGGTGTTCGGACACGCACAAAGTAGGCTTTCGTATCTACATTTTTTTGCAATCATTTCAAACATCAATGTTTAACAATTTTTGTTGTTGTTATTACTATTTACTTTCGACCACGATAATTAATTGCATACCAACGTTCATCTCATTTAATAATTCACAATCGCAATGACCTAATGGTATTAGATGGGTGAAGAGGGTGTGGTCCGATGTTTCATATTTTATGAATGAGGCTCGGACAACGTAACACTTATCTTATGGAGTTTCCATGAAATCAACTTGCAGGGCGTCCATAATTTACTTAACGCAAAATTTCCCACTTTTACCCCCCATCCTATTCCGTTGCGCAACGTTGTCGTCAATAGTTGCGTTTCTTTTTTTCGAAGAAATTACTAATCTTTGTTTTTATTTTGAGTTTTTTTTTTACAAAATGCCGACTGGTTGGACATTTTTTTCTATCTTCAAGGCCCTTTTTTGTAGTCAAGCAATCTTTGAAAATAGTAATGATCGAAATTTAAAAAATCGCCTACGTACAACCTCGGTCACTGCGATGACGAAAATGTTTTTGAAAAATTGAGAAATCGATTGATAAGTTTTTGAGTATTCACCGACAAGGAACATCCCTCAGGTGACACCCTTCGATTTTGTTGAAATCTGGATATGTTATAAAACACCGAAAAGTAAGCGATACGTATTTTTTTTATCGGCGGAAAAACGGTTTTAAGGGGTGAAACCACCCTTCGAAAAAAGGCATCTCTAGGGTGGTTCACCCCTTCATTCTTTTTTTTTTTGCAATGTCACTATAGTGGATTTTTCATTGCTTTGGATTAGAAGAATTTTCGTTTTTGTTTCATTAAGGGGAGATGTACACCTAGGAGCGGAAAAAAGGTCATTTCTGTGAATTTTTTCAAGGAAAACTATTTGAAATTTCGGATTGGGGCTTTAATTATCTAAAAGTATATACATTCAAAAATACGTTTAATTTTCTTTATTTAAAAATATCAAAAATATATTGTATGATCCTTGGAGCGTCGTAAAAAAATCGCTACCCGAAATTTCTCGAAAACCAACGAACCGATTGCCCTGGGGTTTCTTGTGGTTATTCTATACACCACTATCTCGTACTTGTCATAGCCGATTTGGAAAATATCGATTTATGACAAAATGGCGGACGTTTGAACATAAATAGTGATTTTTGGGCCAAAAATTAGTTATTATTTCGCCTATAAACCAAAAACTAAGTAACGGAAAAGAAAAATCCTATGACAAGTACTAGATAATGGTGTATAGAATAACCATAAAAAACCTCAAGGCAATCGGTTCGTTGGTTTTCGAGAAATTTTGGGTACCAATTTTTTTACGACGCTCCAAGGATCATACAATATCCTTGTATATTTTTGATATTTTTGTATAAAGAAAATTAAACATATTTTTGAATGAATTTTTGAATTAATACTTTTAGATAATTAAAACCCCAATCCGAAATTTCAAATAGTTTTCCTTGAAAAAAATCACAAAAATGACTCTTTTCCGGCTCTTAGGTTTATATCTGCCCTTAAAAAAATTATTGATTCACGTCACTATTTACAGACGAAAATGGTGGTTGAAAAAATGTCCCAAAAAAATTGTAGGTCTGCGCTGTTGATGAAATCTCGGGAGATGTATCATCAGAATAAAAAAAATCAAACGGTTTTAGATTCAGTATGTTAATGGCTACAGCGCATATCGTACGATTTTTGATATATGCAAAAATAACAAAATGGCGGTCGTTTTTCGAAAAAACAAAAAAAAACGTGTTTTTTTTACCGTTTTTTGGAGAGAAAAAAAAGTAAATATCGACATTTTTTTAAATCCTTCATACGCGCTATAGCTATAGTTGTAAAGAATATGTGGTTAAAATTTCATAAGGATCGGTTCAGTAGAATCGAAGATTTTATCAACAAGCCGTCGAAGAACGTTGTTTCAAGAGAAACGATTTTAAAGTTTGTTTGGGCTACATGAATACATAAAAAAGAATTTTTTTGTGTATTTCGAGAGGGTATTTATTAAGTGTAACATTTATATCAATATCTATAATATAAACCGATCCAAGAAATTCATGAAAATAGCCGTTTTTAGCGTCTAAAGTGAGAATACCCCTTAAGAGGACCTTAAGAATCGAGATATCGATTTTTGAAAGTTACTTTTTGACTGCGCTTTTACTATAGTGCTGACAGGCTCCGTTCTAGGTATTGCTAATGTAACGTTGCGTTACAAATTCGAGACTATCCGAGAAAGGTGAGGTAAGTGAAAATGATTCTTTTTTTCGAGGAAAATATTTCATCCACACATGGAATATAACCTACACCCACCTAGCTATAGCTACGCACGCTGCCCCTACGCTGCCGAGGGTTTGTAGCTTCTTAGCCACAGACATGGAATATGAGACACCAAATACATTGCTACCATTATTTCTCGTATCACATAAACTGTATCAATCCGTCAATGTCATTGTGATCATTAGAGAGTTTCATCAAATATATATATATATATATATATATATATATATATATATATATATATATATATATATATATTAGGGTGATCGCAATTTAGGTCGCAATTGCGTTTTCGAATTCCCCACGTAAAAACACAATCAAGATATTTTTAAAAAATGTGTGCAAAGTTTGAAGGCGTTAAAAAATGTGTTAATGGTGCCTGTAAGGAGTTGAATTTTAAATGACAAAACACCTGTATTTTGCTGAGATATAACATATTTATTTCTTAAACTCGTAATAATGGTGAAAAAAATCTAAAACTAGGCACACATATTGTACACATATCGATATTCAAAACATTATTTTTACAGATATTACGTATTTTTTGTTTTATCAGCGGAAAAACGGTTTTAAGGGGTGAAACAAGGTGTCCACCGATTTTAATGAAACAAAAACGAAAATTCTTCTAATCCGAAGCAATGAAAATTCAACTATAGTGACATTGCAAAAAATTAAGGGTTGAAGCACCATAGAGATGCCTTTTTTCGAGAGGTGGTTTCACCCCTTAAAACCGTTTTCCCGCCGATAAAAAAAATACGTATCGCTTACTTTTCGGTGCTTTATAACATATCCAAATTTCAATAAAATCGAAGGGTGTCACCTGAGGGATGTTCCTTGTAAGTAGAGATGAGAGTACGCAAGTGAATGAACTTTTTACAGAAACAAAGAAGCAGATAGGATAGAACGAATTGCTAAATGGACAAATTAGGCCCGTACTTCGTGAATACGTAAGAAGGTTCGAGGAAAAGGTACGAAGTAGAGAAAACAAGATATAAAAAGGGTACAAGACGATAAGTTGTATTGGAAATGTAAGGTGGAAATGGAAAGTAATAGAGAAGAAGAGAAAAATGAAAACCAAAGACAAGATTACACGTAGACCTAAGAGTAGGATAAGAGAAAAATATGTAACTTGATGGAATATTCTTAAGCCCGAGAGGCAAGAATGGCTAAATAAAAGTAGTATCAATCATAACCTATATATATAGAGAGAGAAAGAGAGGTTAGGTTTGAAAAAGCATGATATTAATAAAACTGTCTAATTATCACGATGACATTAACTAATTGATCCCCCTACCCAAACAAACGTTAGTTAATAGCTTAATTTGAAATAGGAAGTATTTGCTGCAATGAAGACAGACCATTAATTCAATCAAATAGAAAAATGTTTGACTCGACGAAAATTCTAATTAATTTGAATTTGAAAAATTGATTGGCTACAATTAGTAGATTCAACTAAACTGTTTTTTTTTGGAAATGAAACGGAATCATAGCTTTATCAAGAATAAATCAAATATTTTGTTGTTCGACCGTACTAAATAAATCTTGATTTGAATAATTAAATATATTTAAAATTAATAATTCAAATAATAAAGCTCATCCCGTCAGCTAGGAGGGCGGTAAAAAAAATAAGATTTAAAAATCGATACCTCGCAAACTATGGCGTGTCGCCGAAAATCCTTTCAGGGAATCTCTTAAAATATCAGCCGTTTGGGGATTCTCTTAAAATATTTAAAGTTTCGGGAGTCTCTTTAAATATTAACAGTTTGTGCAAAACTTCAGCCCCATAGGAGGGAAAACCTTTTCGGAAACTCACTCATCTTTTCCTACTTTTTAAATCAACGACTGAAAACGTAGAGGGAGAGGCCTAGGGTACACTGCACGTCACCGTAGAGCACTATATTTCGCAATCGGGCCTCAAAAATGGCAAATGGTAAATGGAATTTTCATCCAATTTTGAACCACCTGTTCGATGAGGAGTTCGAAAACAAATTCACCCCCATAAGGCGAAAAACCTGCAAAAAAAGTTTTTTTCTCTATATTTTGCTAATTGTGAAGAAGCATCTACTTGTAAAATTGCACGCATATAGGTTTAAGGGGTCTTCTCACTTTAGACGCTAAAAAAGGCTATTTTCATGATTTTTTTTATACGTTCATATTATAGATATTGATATAAAAATTGTTGCACTTAATTAAAATACACTTTCGAAATACATTTGAAATTTCTGAAATGTATTTATGTAACCCAAACAAACTTTAAAGGCGTTCTTCTCGAAGCAACGTTTTTCGACGGCTTGGTGGTAAAATCTTCGAAACTACTGAACCTTTACAACTATAGCTATAGCGCATAACAAGGATTTAAAAAATTGTGAAACTTACTATTTTTTTTGTCATAAACGGTGAAAAAACACGTTTTATTGGAAAAATATCCGCCAGTTTGTTTTTGGCATATATGAAAAATCGTATGATATGCGCTATAGCCATTAACATGCTGAATCCAAAATCGTTTGATTTCTTTGTTTCGGATGATCCATCTCCGAGATTTCATCAACAGCGCAGACCTACAATTTTTTAGGACATTTTTTTAACTACCATTTTCGTCTATAAACAGTGACTTAAATAAGTAAATTTTCTTTTAATGTGTTTCGAAAATATATTTATCAAGTGTAACAACTTTTATATAAATATCTCTTATATAAACTATCAAAAAAAACTCACGAAAATAACCTCTTTTAGCGTTGAAAGAGAGAAGACCCCTTAAAACTATTTAGAATGTGAGGCTTTGAGAGCTGTACGGATATAACGAAGTTATGAGGGTTGTTTGACTACGCAATACGAAGAAGAAAAGAATTGCACAAACAATTACAGAGAACAAGATCGATGCACGAATTTTCCCGATAGTTCGTACATAAATGAGTTTTGACAGTTCCACCTGCATAAATTGTTCTTTGCCGAATATCCTGTTCTAACCATACGCGGAATACTTTTGCTTGCTTGTTCCGCGATTATGTCGCGGAATGATTTGACGCAAGGAGCAACCTCCGTACAGGAAACAATATACGCGTTAAAACGGCTATTGTATCGACGAGTTTGGATGATCCGTATACGTTATGCGTGTCTCGTCGTTCGGGTCACCGTGGCAGTGACAATGGACTCGCCACGTACTGCTTGATCCCCACAAAATATACGCCGAGAGCTTTTATTCCATTCTCCATGCTACTCTTGTATATACTATAATACTTCCGTGGGTGCCTGATCGATAAAGACCGGAGGTAGCCGCGAATAGACGACTGAAGTACGTATGGTGGATTTAAATTCGTTTCGTTTCACCGCTCAAACGAAAGAATTATCTCGAACGGTCGAGTTATAACTCACTTTCGTTCATCATCGCTATTTTTTTTTTCATTTTGTATTCGCTACGTACGGAACATTACCGACGTGATTCTAAAGCTAAAACTGCTTTATCGCTGGCTACGCCTGCAGGCAAAACGTGATTCTCATACCCATCGATGGAGTTGGTATTTATTGGAATCAAAATGTATACGGATCATTGGACATACGGCAATTATGAACAATTACAAAGGTCGCTCATTTTTTAGACGTAGTTGACGTGTTGCCAATAAATGGTAAAATTTTTCTTATCGCGTCATCTCAGATTTTTCTTATGCAACAATGTCAATAGGGCATTACACCCTCTTTTGAAAGGCGTCACAATTTGATCCTTTGGTGGTAATAAGCTACTAGAATTTTTATTTCCATTTTATGAAATCGATAAGTGCCATGAAAATGCATTTAAATTTCACATTTCATCTTTCCGCGCGAAAAGGCTAGCCGCCATGATGCATCGGTTCGCATAGTAAACTTGCATAGTAAACATCGACGCAGTGCCAATTGTGAACACGTACATTTTTTTGGTTCACAGTGAGTGACAATCTCCATCATTGTTGTCTTGTTCCTAAATGTAAGAATACTAATGTAGAAACAGCGGGAAAGTTGTGGATTAAAATGCCAATTGATATAGATATGAGGAAGACTTGGTTAAAACTTGCGAGAAGAGATCCAAAGTCATAGTCCGATAAAAACTCATTTGTTCTTTTTACCAGGTGTAGAAGTATACAACCGGAATTTCCCTATAGATGGTGCTAGCCATCAGTTAGCGACCGTAAGACCGCTTCTGCAGCGCCATCATCTCCCTCTAACAGCTGACGAAGATTTTCAACACACAGCAACCCAAGTTCCCTACACCGGTATATTTTTCTATAACCCCAAACATGTCGAGTTTTGTGCCTACGAACTACGATTTATGGACAGCATTGGTTTTCTGTTATCATTTGAAGACAACTGCTGCAGAATCGCATCGAATGCTTGTCGAAGCTTACGATGAACATGCTCTTGGTAAAACGCAGTGTTTCGAGTGGTTCAAAAAATTCAAAAGTGGTGATTGTGACAACAAGAACTCGGGGATCAATTGAACGTGACACAGAAAGCCGTCTCCATTCGTTTTTATCATTTTCAAATAACAGACGTGTAATTTTTACCAAAAAAAATCCAGTTTCATACTTCTACACCTGGTTCTGTATCTATGGTACAGATAGCTATTTGAACATTTGCAATTAACAAACGAGAATATATAGTTGACGCTTTCTTTTACAGGTTAGAGAGTAATACGTCTACTGCTTTCTTTATTTACTATTGCGAGAAAAAATGATCAGATCAGATCACATCTGATTATATCTGGATTATATATGATCTTGTTTAACCTCGCAAGAAAAATAGCCACATCAGAGCATATATGATTAGATTTGACGATATCAGACCATATGATGTCAGACCTGACAATATCAAATCTGCCTATAATATGCAAAATTAATCGGTTTCGAAGCGTAATTGGTCATATCAGAACAGATATACCCATACCAGGGTGAACATGCTTATATTAATAGCAGATATGAGTATATGTGGTATGTCATATGTCTATCTCTTTGCCGTACACTTACGATATTTAACCTCGACATACAGTATGATATCCTATTTACGAACCGATGATATTTTATAAGTGATTTACAGTATTATTCACGGATCAAATGGGAGTTCTCAAATAGGCCAATAACGTGTGACTATGTGTGCGTATGCGCGCATCTGTGTATGTGTTAATAAGACACACAATCATAACAACACTTTTATATATAGATACGCATTGATTTATATTTCTGATTGATTTATATTCTCTTATATCACATCTGGGCAGATACAATCGTACATGGGCAAATATTTTCAGACCTGATCATGTACGAGTTGGGTTTGGTTGCGTATTCATCCATACCTGGTTGGATATGTTCATGCATGCGCGCACATATTCAAGTCTGATCATGTGCGAGCGCGAATGTAGTCGTGAATTGTACTATATCTGGTTAGACATGACCACACATGGGCAGACATGTTCAGCTATAAATTCATATCTGCACATATTTACTTGTGCGCGATCATATCTGACCAGATATAGACCTCTAAGCGCATAAAAATACATGTATGGTCATCTTTAACCATGCATGATCAGATCAGGATCACTTATGTTCCAGATAAACACCTACATGAGCATATCTGCTCAGATATGACCATTTTTCCCCGGGATGTGAATGACGTCACGTCAGAATCCATTATGGCGGCTACCGCTTCGCGTGTTCGTTGAACAGATAGAAAAAGTGTCTTTTTAAATGAATTATTCAATTTATTTCGCGTCTTTATAAATTAAATCCAACATTATTCGATTGCTCATTGCGAAAACTACCTTATTTATACATTCATTGTATTTGTCTTACTACAGTGAAATATCCTATTCAGCCATAGTCAAGCCACCCATTTTACTTTTTGTTCAAAATCATTTTTATTCGTGAGATTTTCACTTTACAAGGCTGCAAGCGTATGATGACCGAATTTTAAGTAGAAATTCCAAACAATTGAGATTCTTCAGATACCTAACCCTAAATTCATATTATCACCGCGTTATCACGAAAACAAATTTTCAACGTGTTTTTATTGAGTTTGCTTTTTTTTGAACGCTTAAAACGGTTACCGCTGTTATTATAAACCGATTTCGAAAATCCTTTCTCTATTTTATTCCTAGTTGTAGTCGCTATCGCCTGTACTGGAAGAAGTATTTCACAACCACCTATTTTTTGTAAATACGTATACCGCGAGATTTGATATATGAGTAACCGGTGAGAATTAGTCGTGATTACTTTACACACAATATTGTAAACCCGATAACCACACGCGTATATTTGGATTTTCGAAATCAGACTGATCTACGATGAGTTGCAATCTCAACAGTGGACTCCTCTTGCCTTGCAACACTGTCAATCATGTCCATTTGGGGTGATAGAAGCGTAGTAAAATAAATGGTTAAAGAAATACAGGAATCGAGCCCAAAAGGTTCTTCTCTATATCTGGCAAACAGGGCAAACCTATCAGTGAATGGACGAATAACGACACTGTAGGATTCCGATGGACTGTAAAGTGAAAACATTTTCAAAATACTCTTTTTTAAGAGGGGAAATACATATAAATGGTCGAAAATGACGAAAAAATTTCGGGATTTTTTTCCAAAGCAACTACTGGACCAATCGTTTTGAAATTTGTAGGGTATTTTATCGTACATTAGAAGACATGAAGAAAAAAACTTTAATCGACAATAAGTGTTACCGGCAGCCTGCAACCAATTGTTACTGAACTAATTTTCGATATTTGCGGCAGCGATAAATCTCTTTTAGATTCAGTATGTTGATGGCTATAGCGCATATCATACGATTTTTTATATATGCAAAAATAACAAAATGGCGGAAATTTTTCGAAAAAACAAAAAAAAAACGTTTTTTTTTCACCGCTTTTGGCAAAAAAAATTGTAAATATCAACATTTTTTAGAATCCTTGATATGCGCCATAGCTATGTTTGTAAAGTTCTTCTTATATATATAGTTAAAGTCTTCTGGATCATTGGTAGATTACAGTGACGTTGATTTTTGACAAGGAAAATTACGACTTTAAACGTTTGTTATTAACAAACGGAGGAACATATGAAACAATCATCAGGTCTGTCGATTGAATATGTTATAAAATATGTTCAGTCTAAATTTGAAGTAAATCGGATGATTCGATTTTGAGATACGACGAACGCCAAATTGCAAAGTATACTTCCGAGATAAACGCAACAGAAGAAAACGTACTAAATCCACTTTTCCCGTATGCAATTTTCGTATAAACGTTCGGGTCTGCTCAATATCTTCGGTGGTTCTTTATGCTTCCGGGTACGGGCAATACGAATGGATCATTGATTTTGTGCTAGAATCATTTTTTTTTCTCGTTATAAACAATTTAATTGTTTTAATGACGATTGTGACGAAAAAGTGAATTTTTTTTTAGAAAAAAATTCGAAACAAAAGATGTTTCTTTTGGAATTGACAATCAAAAATGTCTCTTTCAATTTTTTTGGTAGCTCCATTAGCAATGGAGATATGAACAAGGAACATTTTTATGAGAGAGACGGAACGATGAGTGAAAGGGACGAAACGATGAGTAAGAGGTGATGCGATTAATTTTCGTCGCTTATATCTCCATTACTAATGGAGCTAGTAAGAAAATTAAACATCTTTTATCTAAAATTTCTATCTATGAAACGCACTTTCATCCCAATTCGTATTTGGAAAATTTAAGGATGTTCAGTCCCGAATCGCAAATGATGATAAAATTCTGAAAATTTGGTATGTTTTTGTATGAAGTATTTCAGAGGTCGTGTAAAAATTTCACGACAATTAGGAAGCTCGTTATTGAACAATTAACATTCACAAATTAAATGTTGTTTTATGGAAACTGATGTAACTTTGCAATAAGTTTTTTTTTACCTCTCAATTTTATAATATCTACAATATACTGAAAGCAACGGAAACAAAACGAAGTTTAGTGATAAACTTTTTTATTTCTTTTAAAAATTGTTCTTAACAAAATGTTAATTTTTCAATAACGAGCCTCCTAATCGTCGTGAAATTTTAACACGACCTCTTAAATACTTCATACAAAAACATACGAAATTTTCCGAATTTTCTTATCATTTTTTATTTCAACCCTTAAGGAGGTCGAAGTGATGATGATAGAATTCTGAAAATTTGGTATGTTTATACATGAAGTATTCAGGAGGTCGTGAAAAATTTCATGACGATTAAGAAGCTATTTATTAAACAATTAACATTAACATGTTTCAAAGGGACTCAACATTCTTAATTGTCAGAACGTGCCTTGGTTCATGGACTACTTGCTTGAGATAAAATCACAATTATATTACCTTTAATCTGCGATGCCTGCACCGTATAACAATCAAACAGCCTGGTTGGACAAAGTCATATCAATGCCCTTAGAAACCATAAAATCACCGCCCAGCGCTAGAGCCGTAATGCAACAAGACGTTCTGACCTGCTCCACTAGAATCGTCATAACTCGGTTAATTTTTCGAATTTTTACAAAATCTTTGAACCAAATCAAAGCTAACAAAATAAAATAAACCAAAAATCATTTTTTTTAATTCCAAGGTTATGCGTACCCCTAAATGTGTGTTTTCTTTTTAAAGTGTGTTTCTTTAAAAGTGTGTTTTCTTTCACTACATCGTCCTTTAGGACGATGTAGTGGAACTTGTAGGAAGTTCGGAGTTGAACTTTTGGTGGACATATTTACGTCGCAACAAAGTTAGTACCCTCCAACATTGAACAACGAATCGTTCGACTCGCCTTAAGGGGTCCTCTCACTTTAGACGCTAAAAAGGCTATTTTCATGAATTTTGTTCATGGGATTATATTATAGATATTGATATAAAAGTTGTTGCACTTAATAAATACACTTTCGAAATGCATACATTTTTAAAAAATGCATTTATGTAACCCAAACAAACTTCAAACGCGTTGTTTTCGAAATAACGTTTTTCGACAGCTTGCTGATGAAATCTACGAAATTACTGAACCGATCCTTACGAAATTTTAACCACATATTCTTTACAACTATAGCTATAGCGCATATCAAGGGTTTTTTCTTAATTTTCATGTTTACTATTTTTTTTGCCAAAAACGGTAAGAAAAAGATGTTTTTTTTTAAATGTCCGCTATTTTGTTATTTTTTATATATAAAAATCGTATGGTATGCGCTATAGCCATTACCATACTGAATCTAAAACCGTTTGATTTTTTTGTTTCGGATGATCCATCTCCGAGATTTCGTTAACAGCGCAGACATACAATTTTTTTAACTGCCATTTTCGTCTATAAATAGTGACTTAAACAATATTTTTTTTTTCAATGCGTTTCGACAGTTCATTCATTAAGGGGTCAGGCCACAGTAACGGGTATAAAATCATGTGCGAATTTAACAATTTTTTTTTCGTATGAAAAAGTGATTCACTCATAAAATTAATTACACATCTATTTAGTATGAATATCAAGCTGTTAGAAAATATATATATATATATATATATATTTTTTCGATGTACAAAATGGCCGACTACTAATATTTTCTTTTGTTATCTTTTTTCCAATTGGCGTGACAAATAACTTCAACAATTTTCACTCGATTTACTTCAAATTTAAAAGTTATGTTCCTGACTGCATTTCGCGAAGAAATACGTACGGAATTTCTGATGGATCGAAAACTTTTCATTTTATGAGCAGTTTTATACGAAATTTTTCACTGATTATTCATTTCTTAAGTTCAAATACGTGCAACTTTGGAATAAAACCATATTTTATTAATTCCGTACGCACTTCTCCAGGTATTCTAATGCAGATTGACGAGAATTTTTGTTTTTTGTTCTAGGTAAAAAATTGTGGATGCCGTGGAGCGCCTAAAAAAACGATATCAAAAGAAAATATTAGTACTCGGCCATTATATACATGGAAGGAAAAGATATACTTTCTAACAGCTTGATAATCATACTAAATAGATATGTAATTAATTTTATGCGTGAATCACTTTTTCACACGAAAAAAAAGTGACCTAACCCCTTAAGCGTAACAACTTGTATATCAATATCAATAATATGAACCTATAAAAAAAAAATCGTGAAGATAGCCTTTGTTAGCGTCTAAATTGAGACGACCCCTTAAATTAATGTAACACCAGATTGCGATACGAATCGTCGGTGAAAAGTTCACCCTTTATCGTTCCGTTGTCTGTTTCAGATATCGATTCCGTTGGAACAGTTTTCAATGAAGTTATCGGATAGTTCGACGCTGGCGCGAAAATGCATACGGGCGTTTCACATAACCGCCGATATACTATTGTGTATTCATTTTACAATGGATCCGTACATATACGTGCTGCTACGTGTGAGGCCGAGGTTCGTGTTTCTGAAGCCGCTCTGTCGCGTGTGCTGGCCGATCGCTAGTCGAACGAATTCGTTTACCGCAGCGACCGAGCAACACGAAGGTTCGGGCGGACCCCCAACTCCGATAACCGAAGCACCCTCGACTCCGATCAGCGAAGAAAACGTCTTTCGCCTCATTTCCCTCCCCGCTTGAGTATCCAACATCGCGGTCTCGCGCGAAAAAAACAATTCATAAGATTTCAAAGCGATTACGCTTGGAGCCTGGTATATTCGAATCTATCGCTAAACATTTTGCATTTCAACGCGTAGAGTTTGCATTTTTGTACTCCCGTGCGTTCAGGTGCAAGAATCCACCGACGTAGGTTCGTGGGAAGAAAAAAAGAGTTGTAAAATTTGATTCTTTGGTAAACAGACTGCGCGTCCACGCGGCCAGCATTGTAAGCTTGTTTCGTAACGAACGACTCCATTCGGTGCGGGATCTCGAAGAAACCGTCGAAACTGTAAAATGGACAAATAGGACAAATTGCCTACAAAAGGGCACAGCACAGTAACTTTTCCTCCTTCGACCAACTTTGTTTTTTTTTTTGGTCCTCACGAGATACGGTAACCGAGGGATTGCGTAAGATTCCGAATTGCGCATGTGTAATGAAATTTGTGAAAGATATACATGGATCGATGTCAATTGTATTAGATTATGAGACTCATTTACGAAAATTTGTGCGCTATGTTGTACGTTCGGCGATGGTAATCTCAAGCCGCTTGTCCAATGCAAACGACCGAGAAGTTGAAGATCGAATATACTGGAGACTGACGAACAATCCGATCAGATTGATTCTCCGTTCTATTGTAACGTAACGTGTATAGTTTGGTCATTGAAAATATGAAAGCGGAGAGACACAACTGTATGTATGCGTTGAAATGTTAGCCTTTCCGGATTGATCGAGTAAACGTGAGCACGAGGATTTCAAACGATTTAACTTTCCACGAGTTCTTGACGTTCTACTTGACATCGGCGTGGCGACTTTGTGTACCTTCGAGTACAGACACGCCTGCGCAGTTGCGCCCCGCTAATCCGGTTCGGTTCATTTAACGAGCATGTCTGAATAGTTTAAGTTAAGCCCCGTAACATAGTAGATGGATCAGATAGCTTAAAAAAATCACTCCTTTAATTCACTTAATCGTTGTTCTTTCCAAGCGACAAAAAATTCGCTCAACCGCAGTAAGAGCGTCCGATGGCGACAATATTTTTCTACCACCGTACTCATTATTTTCTGGCTTCACTTTGTGAAATTTGAAAAATAGCAGTAGACGTAGAAAATATTTCCCCGAGCACATGCATTCTCTATGGTCGTTTAGAGGACAGTGATATTTTCACTCACTGTAATACTCACGATTCTCCCCTCCTTCTATTTCATTGTTTGCATGCGTAATAACTCGTTGCGCAATTTATCATCAAAGTATGCATAGATTACTATCGAAAGAGTATATCTAGTCATTAAAGCCTTAGAATTATAAGCTACAATGACAAAGTTTAACGGACCAAAGTATACACCGAGGAAAGATTAGAATAATTTAAGAGATATGTGTATATCGATGTGGAACTCGTACCGATGGAACTGCAATGCATGGAATGTTCGGTATAATTTCTTTCGTCAATATATACGAGTATATTTTCATTCGACGAAAAGAACAGGCCGCCGTTACGTTGATATATCTTTTCAAATACTTTACGAGCAGTGTCGATATCTTTGTGCACGGAGAGAACTTATATCCGCAAGATATATCATTAAATAATTCCCACACAATGTGAATATTCTCTCTCAGAAAACATTGTTACAATATATTTTGTTATTATATTGGAACTACGAAACTTTTAACCCGTTAATGCGTACATATTGTTTAACGCTGGTATAAATCGCCATTAAAAATGTTCGAACTACTATGCATTTATCTTCATTTACGTACCCGAATCGAATTCGATACACGCTATTCGACGAAATCTCAAGAAACCGCATTTAGCAAACATAAATTGATAAGAAACAAGATTTTCATGTTTGTTACGCCGTTTCTGTAACGTGCTCGTTTATGGTGGTTCGGAAGAAACAATTCAAAAATCGACTAACATATAACCTCCAATTTTTTTGTGAGATGTAGTATGCCATTAACCACGCTGAAATAAAGAATCTTAAGCCACTCCACCGTACCATTTCCGAGATATGAACGTTGACCGTTGGCCTAAAATACCACACACTCAATCGTAACCTCCGAAAAATTTGCCGGAAACGATAACAAAACTTATTCGAATTTTCGATTCGATTGACCGTGTAATTTTTTCACAACAATTTATTAAATTTTACGGATTTAAATGACGGAAATTCATGCAGAATGTGATATGAATGTCGCCTAATGCCTACGCTGCAGATCATGCTCAACACCATAAGAATATGATAAAAGTAATAATAAACCGAGGGATCAGAATGAATAAAAATATGTTGATCTTAATTTTGCTAAATTGGTTATTACGCATACAAATATACGCATGCAAATATTTTTTTGCTCAATGCGAGATTTTTTCGCGAAACAACCACTTGTAATTGCGCCATGTTTTGACATTTGTCGAATCGTTGAGAGGTGATGTTTGAATTGTTCTAAAGTGAGATTATGTAGCATTGCCAACTGTTTAAAACATGAACTCATTAGTAAAGTCGATAATGATCAACCGAGTGCTCAATAACCAAGGTCGATTGAAAGTATTTATGAAAATCATCATAAATTTTGAATTCTTCTAAAGTGAGGTTATGTAGCATAACCAACTGCTTAAAACATGTCGATAATGATGAACCGAGTGCACAACAAACAATGTCGATTGAAAGTATTTATGAAAATCATCATAAATTTTTATTCTATTGTGTACCAAAACAAAAATACTTTTTTATGAAATTAAATTCGATGTATTTCGAACACGCGAAAGAAAAAAAATTTTAATCGTTGAAATTGTCAGTTTGACTTCCGCTTTTTCTTCCGAACTACCCAGCCCCCTGACGCTGGTAGATAAATGCCGTTCGCACAATGTCATTGCCGCACCGCGGCGCTAGTAGTCGTGCGAGCGGCATGCATATATATGTATGTTGCACCACCGGTGTTTCGAATATTTTACACGAATAAAAGTCTGTCGTAGATAACTTTATGAAAATCATTATTCGCGTGTATGGTGGATTTGAATGATAATTTCTGTGCGCTTCACAGCGAATGTCCATAGTTTTGCAGTATCGAATCGTTCAGCTGATCGGAGTATTTAGAGCCGAAGGCGGTCACATAACAGCCAACGCTGGGCGGTGGCGATTTCAAGAACTAAAAAGCCGGGACAAAGCGCGTTTTCGTTAATCGTGTAGGAATAGTAGGCCAGTGTCAGGGGGCTTGAAGCATCTTATGAAATCGTCAGAACGGTTCCTTTTTTTTTGCACAACAGCCTCGACGTCCGCTACGGAAAACCAAAGTCTGAGGCAACTCTGAATAATTACGAGAGCGACGCTGCAAGGGAAGGTGCGTTTTACAAATAAAGCAAAACACGTATTAATCATCTTACAATTTTTTATATATATATCCATTTGGATGTTTTCTTTACATGGCGTTTACAACATTTTCTCATTCGATTTCCTTCTTCGCCGAATCTGGGAGGATCTTAAAAAAATATCTTTCGAAAAACGTGCACCTGCGTCACGCACGCATGTGTCGCATGCTCTTCAATTTGTGCGGAGATGATTGCGATCAATAACTTCTCGTGATCGATGCTTTTGACAACGTATGAGCGTCAAGATAAATTAGAAAAATTTTCTCCGCATAGGCCGCGAGACTAGACTCATTAATGGTTGCGCGCGTGCGTGTACGTACGTCATCCCCGTGTACGCGAGTCGAGACTTTCCTAATTATACGAACATTCAGTACAATCGTCGGTTATCGTCGATGTTAGCGATATCAACCCGACGAATACGCCCTTAGAGATTGTACCTGTACCTAGGAGGATCGCCCAGGCGATACCGATAGACAGCCAACGTTTCGCATTTCAGGCCGTAATCGTTTCACGCTCAGCATCGAACCGGACAACAGGCATTGGGTGATCGTCGCCCGAATAAAATCGACTCCAAGAAACCGCAGGATCTGCTACTTGGACCGGCGCCGAAGTTTCCTCGTCTCGCGCGGGCCAATACAAAAATGTCTTTCCTTATTTTCGTTTGTCCCACGAAAGTCGTCGCATTGGCGACCGAAACTCGCGCCATTGCATCACGGTTTAGGCTTCATCGCCGTAACCGATGATTCGCTAAATGTTGGTCAGACCTTCCACAGCAGAAGATGATTTGTGGAATCTTCGCGGCCGGCCTGAAGCTCGACCGAGGCCTGAGGACCGCGAAAGTCTTCGTAGCCGTCGCCTCCCGAGATCACCAAGAGTTTTCCACTGCTTGGATCGTTGGCCAAATTTTTTTCCGGCTTTCCCGAGTGACGTTTACTCTTCGGACGATTCTCGTGCTTGCTCAGGATCGCCGAAGTAGCCACGGGTTTCTCCACGCAAGTAAGAAAACGCACGTGTCCCGTGTGACCGTGGGGTATACCTGTTCGAAACGAATCACATTTTTTCAAATTATTTTTACTCACGCCCATCGTCACGGCTACGAAAATTCTTCTACTAGTCGCGTTTTTTAATCTTTATCTTCTCTCTCGATATATAATTTTTATCTTTATCTTTATAAACATCAAACTGTTCCGTTACTGACCGAGCGACAGACACCGGAGAGCCAAAACTACTGAAGATAGAAAAATGAAACTTGGTACATATGCCCGTTATCAAAGTGCTCGACTTTGCAGTTTTATTGCGAACAAAACTAAACGGTCAAAATAGCTCGAATTTTGGCAATAGGCGCATAAAGTATTCGTCAAAATCATATAAAAATGTCAAAACCGAAAGTTGGATTCGTAGTGATGATCGCACCTCCTCAAGTTGGCGAAATGATAGAAGTCATGGATAAACAGACCAACTTAACCTTCTCTGTTTAAAATTAACCAAAGATTTATATACGAAATCTACGCGGACGAAGTCGCGGGCGAAAGCTAGTCTTCAATATTTTCTTTAAACATTCGGTGACCCCCACTTTGTACCCTTGTTACGGAATCTTTAGATTTTTTTAGTGTTCAGACACGATTTTTAGAGTCGTAATTTTACGTGAAAAGTTCGGTAACTTAAGACGAGAAATCCCTTCAGGATTTTCAAAAAATCCATTTTTTCAATACATATTTCGAAAGTATGATACCCAAAGAATATACTGACCAAAGGAAAACTCGAAATATTGAATATTTGCGGAGTTATCGCATATAGTCAAGAGCGCAGGGGAAGTCACTACAACTAATAGCTTTCACATGTTGAAACTTTAAGCGCGATTATCTCGAAACTACTTTTTCAAAAACTGCTCGTGCCGTGGCTCAAAAATGTATCGACCGATTTGAATGAAATTGCGATAGGTTACTCTCAGTAACATTATCGGAAGGATACACCTAAACTTTGAAAGGTAGCGTGTTAATAAATAATTTTTTTGGTGTCAAATATGTCGAAAAAATGGTCGAAAGTTCAAACTTTGGAGTTAAAAGTCTCCGAAATTTTCAATTTTGCACTTTTTCATGATTTTTTAGGTATATCCTTCCCCTTAATATGTCGGTGAACGAATGACACTTATTAAATATTTTTCCGATCAACAGAAAAAGAGTGACAACTGCAGCGCTTTTCGATGTCGCGGAAAACAGGCGTCCGAAGACCCTTAACAACGCCGCCGTTCTGTTGGTCATCCGAAAAAAAAAAAATTTCTTCTAAACTTGACAGTTATAATAAACTCATGTCCAAATTTGAAAATGATCAGATTATTTTATCCCCTCGACAAAAAATTCCCGAAAAATACCTATTTTTCACGCTCCTAACGGGATTTCTCGCGTCAACTTGAAATTTTGCCAGTATACTGGAACGTATATTTACTCGATTCTAGACCAAAATCAGTCAATTCCTAAATATTCGGGCTCGTGAAGGGAAACGCCTCAACCTCGAAGGCGAGCGAAAAAACCTTGTACACGCATCCATACTAATCCATCTTTCGGGATTTTTTTGATCGACATATCCATTGAAATCGCGCAAAACGAAACCCGGGAGAATAAATGACGAGAAAGGGCGGTAGAAAAGTTCGAATCACAGACAATGCATTGTACTCGCCGTTAACGGGGGGTGGTTGTGACAATCTTTGGCTCGACGGCTTCAGATGTGGGATCGGTATGTTGAGCAACACTCCGGCGCTCGTTCCGACCCACAACAAATCGTTGCAGGAGAGAAGTGCGGTCACCCGAAGACACGCCGCTTTGTGCTGTCGTATTATGTCATCGCAACCTGCAGCGAGTTTAATCATTTCCGTTAAAATAAATAAAAATTTGGTCGACGGACGACGTGAAAGTACGTCCTCCATTGTTAACTTATCTTACGGAAAAAACTTTAACCTTCAAATCCCCAGACTCCCAATATTCACCGCAATAAATACGGAGATTTGTGTTATTTGCCTGTAAGTATTGGCACGTTGAACAATGATCACTGATTATTCGTAATATCATCATTGTTGATTGATCGTTTATAATATTGACAAAGTTGAGTATCGATGGCGCATTCCCGAGAGAAAAATTATCAGATCACATCTGATTATATATGATCCAAATATGATTGATCATATCTGGATCTTGTCTAATCATGCTAAAAAAATAGCCATGTCAGAGCATAGATGATTAGATTTGAGGATATCAGACCATATGATGACAATATCAAATCTGCCTATAATATGCAAAACTGATCGGTTTCGAAGCGTACTTGGTCATATCAGAACAGATATACCCATATCAGGGTGAACATGCTTATATTAATAGCAGATATGAGTATATGTGGTATGTCGTATATCTATCTCCTTGCCGTACACTTACGATATTTAACCTCGACATACAGTATGATATCCTATTTGCGAACCGATGATACTTTATAAGTGATTTACAGTGTTATACACGTATCAAATGGGACTTCTCAAATAGGCTAATAACGTGTGAGTATGTGTGCGCATGCGCGCATCTGTGTATGCGTTAATAGGACACACAATCATAATAACACTTATATATATAGATATGCATTGATTTATATTTGATTAGAGCTGATCACACGTGGGCAAGCATGTTCAGCGACGATCATACAGAGCTTGGATGAATTCGAGTATAATTCCACATCTGGGCAGATACAATCGTACATGGGCAAATATTTTCAGACCTGATCATGTACGAGTTGGGTTTGGTTGCGTATTCATCCATACCTGGTTGGATATGTTCATGCATGCGCGCACATATTCAAGTCTGATCATGTGCGAGCTCGTATGTTGTCGTGAATTGTACTATATCTGGTTAGACATGACATGGGCGGACATGTTCAGATATAAATTCATATCTGCACATATTTACTTACGCGCGATCATATCTGACCAGATACAGAGCTACCCCTAAGCGCATAAAAATACATGTATGTTAATCTTTGACCATGCATGATCAGATCAGATTCATTTACGTTGCAGATAAACGCCTACACGAGCATGACTGCTCAGACATGACCATTTTTCTCCGGTTTGTTTTTTCCGTAAGGAAAAAATCGTAAATTTGATCCTTACTGGCAAGCATCTTCGTGACTGCGGGCGCGATATTAATGTCGGTGAGGCACTCGTAGCTGTTGGCGTGAAACAAACGTAGCACGGCACTGTTGTGCAACGAGACCCAAACGCCAAGGCCACCTGAAGATGCCATACAAGAAATAGGCCGCGACGTGTCGTTACTGACGGCGAAACTGTGCTCGATCTCGAGACTCGTAGTGTTCAATATTCGAACGGTATTGTGACAACCGCACCACAATTTCGTCGATATCAGAGTCATTTTTGTGACCGGCGCTGCGGGTGTGCCAACCGTAACCGTAATCGGATTCTGTGTGTTCCATCCACCTGCGGAGTGAAAAATCGCCGATGAGGAAAAATTCGACGAAAGTCTACGCGCAAAGATATTTTATGAATCTCCCGAACGCTTATGCATTTAACTTCACGATTGCTACGTACAATGATATTCGCTGGTGTAGACAGCGATATCGCCGTTTGCCAGAGCAACGAAAACCTTGTTGTCGAAGTACCTGAGAATCAAAGAATCAACGGGTTAGTAAGATTCAGGGTTGTTACGCATTATTGGCTCAGACATTTTTCCACGTTTTCCATACAGGTTTTGCGAAAATTCCAGGTTCTGCAGACTAGCCAGATTAGGGTCAAACAAAGAACACTTTCTTTTCGTCGAACATATTTTTTTTTAACTAGAGAGATATTAGTCTTTGTCAACGTTACAAACTATACGGGAAAATGATACACATAAAAATAGCAATGACTGATTTCTGTGAAAACAAAAACAACATTTTTAACCGACTCGAAGAAACAAAGGAAATTCTCAACTCGATTCTTCTATCGAAGAATTATGTTGTACTGGATAACATAATTTTGTTTAAGACCAAATATATGGAAATTTGATAAAATTAATATTTATTTTTTTTAACGGAAATCCGAAACATAATTTAAACATTATAAAGTAAAAAAAAGAAGACATTAGAAGCAAATACAGAAACTGTTCTTCGTTATAAACAAAACTTTGTACGCCGGTGAAAACAAAAAATAAATATAAATACTTATCTACAATGATAATGATGTGGTTGTGTATCGACAGATCGAATACAAATGTATTTTTGTAGCTTTACTTTTAATTTACTTTAATTTACAAACGTAGCTTTACAGTAAATTAGTTTGAAGTTTTTTAAATTCTCAATGTTTCGGCAGTGACGTAACTTTCTTTTGTGTATAATGAGGAATAATATAAATATTAAAGATATACGAAAATATTTATTTTTATACTGATCAGTTTTTGCGTCAAGTCGGTTTCACTTTTCGTGTCTCTTTCAAGAAGTGAATTGTGAGAAAATTCCCGAAAATTTCCAATATTCCCTGATTATTCCGGGAGGAACGAAATTGCCCGAGTTTTCTCGGTTTCCCATATGCGCAACAAACCTGAAGATTAGAAGACAAAAAAACATTGGAGTGTCGCGAAATAAAAGTTATTTACATTATAGAGTGCACGCTACTGCCGTGCTGTATCTTTATCCTGTTCTTCTTTATTCTTATGTTGTCGTTGCAGTTGTAAATGTGGATGCAGCCGTCCTCGGTCCCGAGCCAAACCGTCGGCTGTAGGGTTTCCTCGTCGAGAGCATCGTCGACGCTCGTCCCGTCGGAGCCAAACGTTCCGCCTGGTATCGTCGAAGCCGTCGTGCTGGAGGTTTGATTACTAGCTACCTCTTCAGCCTCGGAATCTTCAGAACTCTCGCTACTGCATTTTTGGAAGGAGCGAAAGACAAATAAAAGCCGTCCATGAAAAATGCCAACTAAAAATATCCTATTACTACGCAATTCGTTCGTTCTGTATCCAACGAAAATCCGCAACCTATCGATGATGTTAGTTTTTTGTGAGCCCTCACGAAGGTCTCACCTGTCGAGCTGAATGTCTTCGCCGTTTGTATCGGCGTCCTCGACCAATATACTTATACCACTTTTAGTAAGATCGAGCGGTCGATTCTTCGCGACGTTTCCTTCGTATCTGTTGCAACATAGAAAACACGACAGGGCAACGTTTCGTAATGAAAATAAAATACAAAAAGAGTTCAATTTTTCAGTGTGATGGAACAAAATATTGAACGGGCTACATCTACGCAGATGGGTCGAAAAATTGCATTTTTCCAAAATATTTTTATTCGATCAGCTGTATTCCCTGAAAATTAAATTGAAATATTCGCGAAATTGAATGAGCCACAGCTTCTAACGGTAGTTTATAACATTTAAAAGTCGTTGACGATCTCACTTTTTCAAAATCGTTCTTCATTTTGTATTAAAAATGACTTCATTTTTTATTCATTAAATTATGACTTCATTAAAAATGACTTCATTTAAAAAAAAATGTACTGAAATTTATTAAAGTTTGATTTATTTAATAATTTTATTTTATTCTTTAATATTTATAATAGTTAAATTACTAATTAAATAATAATTGAATAATAATTATAGTAATAAATTAAATTTAATAATTAAATAATAATTTAATTTAATTTTTTTTTAATTATTAAATTTAATTTATTAATATTAAAATTTTTTAAATGTATTAAAAATTCAAAATGACTATGAAAAGTGACTTGTTATAGATTTTTTATTTTCGAGTTTCCATTCGTTGCAAAGTTGTTTAAAAAAATGATTTTAAGAATCGACGTCTTGAATAACTCGTTTGGTTTTTAGATTTCAGATGGACCGTTGGATTTCATATGGACCGCCAAACGCTGTGAAAATTTTTTCACCTGCCTGCGGCCATGTTTTCATTGCTTTTCTGTATCTTTTACTGATTTTTTTTCAAGGCTCTCTTTATATGTACCTTTGTGTTGAAAAAATGCGTTTGTTTTTCATCAACCGTTTTCCAGAAAAAAAGATTCGGTACTTGGCCATTTTTTCGGGCCTCTGGATAGATGTAGCCCCTTAAAAGTACAAGGAAACCGCGCGAGGTGTCCCCCTCCGACTTCAATCACATTTGGCATCTTCGTAGAGCCGGTTAAAACACTCGACACTTATTTTTCATAACGATGGACGCCCATTTTCTCGAAGTGAAATGTACCTCCGAAAATCGGATTTTTTTTCGTCTTTTGGCAATAACTTATAAACGAAGCGAGATAAGAAATTCCGAATGGCAAAAACGTTTTATTTTTCGAGCACTATATATTTAGGCTGAGTATGCTGAAACTAGCGACGAATGTTCTATTGTTTATTGCAAGAATAAAATCTTTCCATTTCTAGCATTGCACTATCTAAGAAAGTTTTCATTCGGTTGGAATGTAGGTGAGCACATGTGTGGAGGATAAAAAAGTAGCGGATACATGTTTTTCGTTTTTTCCCCTCGATATTGCTGATATCGGCAGATAAATAGCAAACATTTGTTGCCTTAAATTCGTGGCCCTGTATACCCATATATACTCGATTACATATCGATGAAAAATTATCTTCCTCGTTTCCTGACTTCTAGCCCTAAATATGAAAATCCACCCTCGAAGATTAAAACATTTGGGCAAACAGGGAGAAAATTAAAACATTTGGGCAAATATGAGAGAGATTGATTGCACCGTATATTACTTCTTTTTATATTTCGTTTATTGGGGAGTGTGCGAAATTATGAAAAAAGTGTTTACAGTCGTGACTCACCCCATTCACGAATAATTGTAAAAGGTAGGGCCAAAGTGGGAATAGTGGCAACAGTGGGTACACTGAACCTTTTTTATTTCTCAGAAGTGGCGATGTATACCAGGTGTAGAAGTATGAAACCGGAATTCCCATATAGATGGTGCTAGCCATCAGTTTAGGGACCGTGAGACCGCTTCTGCAGCGCCACCATTTACCTCTAACAACTGACGAAGATTTTCAACACGCAACAACCCAAGTTCCCTACACCGGTATAGTTTTCTATAACCTTAAGGAGTAAGGCCACTGTAACGGCCCAAAAAAAAAGGTTTTTTCACTAATTTTTTGCTCCCGAAATTGAAGGTATTTGAAAAAAAACTTTTAATGGTGTTATCGGGCATACATTAAACTTTATTATAAAATTTTTTTACAGTAAAAAAAAACAAAATGGCGGTTCCACAGCTATCTTCCCGGGACATGTTTTGCTTCCAGGGCTCCGCGGCACGCAGCACCACTGGTGCACTTTTGAATCTAGAACAAAAAAAAAAACCATTAATCTAGAGGGCTATAGCTAGAGAATGTCGATCGGATTTTAGAAAGTATCAATTTCTGTGGATTTGGCGTGCGTTTGAAAAAAAAATTGATTTTTGACGAAAAAAACGGCAAGTTTTTTGTTAATAAAAAATCAATAAATAAAGTTCTTGAAAATTCCGATCGACATTCTCAAGATAATGTAAATGTTCACATCTGGTTAAAATTTCAAGTAAAAAAAATGAAAATTGTTCGAGTTATGCTGCGTGCCATTTTGAAAAACCATGTTTCGAGAAAAACGCGTTTAAAGTTTTGCGAATAGTTTTTTATTGGAAAAAATTAAAAAAAGAAGTTAAAAAAAATTTTTACCGTTAGTCTGCAATCCCAGCACCATACATTTGTCCTTCGATAGCCAAATTTTCGTCTTCTTCGTCTTTCCTGGTTGATTTTTGGAGCGCGCGCGCACTTTTGGCCGCGTCGCTCAGAGATGTCTCCGCGTGCGTGATGCGTTTGGCGTCGGCTTCGATGCAGAAATTATATAACTGTACACCAATTTCCACCTCCAACATCTTGAATATTTGCAAGACGTTGGTAAGGCCGCCATTGAATATGCAAACAGCGATATCCGTCGCAATATCTAGTACAGTTTTTCCGCTTGAGGATGATTTGGGGGCCAAACTCCAAACGGTAGCGTTGAAACTTTCGTTATTGTTTTGAGTATAGGCCCCCAAGCAACGCTCCAGCAACTCGTCCCGGCTCAATTCCATGTAGATGGGTTTGATGGCTTGATAAACCTCCTCACTCATTGGCTGATTGTGATGATACGCATCCAAGGCATTTTCTGCTTTCGTTTTCTTCCAACTGCACCAATTCTCCGAACATTTTTCATGCTGAGGCTTTTCATCCGTTGACATTTTGTGAAAAAGGGTTGCCCAGATCTCATTTTTCATATTTTTGATGGAATCGGAATTTCGACGGATTGCTAAGCCGTAATAAATGCTTAGTTCGTCAATCAATTTGGCAGTGAGTTTTCCTCTTCCCCCGAGACCTTTTGTTCCTTTTTTTAAGTTTCTCAATCGAGTGCCCATTCTTTTTTGCACGTGATCTATGTACTCTTTTTTTTTAACATCAACATTTTCATAAGGCTTCGAATCCACGATGCCTTTGAAAGTTTTGGAATCGCCATCTCCGATATAATTGCAGTCGTTTCGGAGCAAGTTTTGACACGCTTGGCGGCGACCTTCATTTCCTAAGGACAACAAATTTTTTTTCGCACAGGACCTTTTTTTTCTTATTCTAGAGGGTTTAAACTATTTTTTAAGCCAATAAAAAAAAATCGATTTTTCAAAAAATTTACAGTGGCCTTACCCCTTAAACATTTCGAGCTTTGTGGCCAAGGAGACTAGAGTGAAGGAGTCCAAACTCCCTATCCTAGCCTGTATCTACGAAGTTCTTTCAAGCGGTCGCAGAAGAGTAGTGCTCAGTTCCGCCACAGGCGTCGCTAGTGTTCTTGGGAAACGATAATATATAGTAATACAAAACTGCATAAGGTCCGAGCTCCGCCTCAACGACCAATCAAAAAACTGGGGTGATCGTGTTTCTCTTTCGTGCTCACTTGGAACAGTCATGGTGCGTTCTCTCTCGCACACCCGAACGATAATACACCCAAGTGGGGATTCCTTCCATTATGATATATAATAATATTGCGTGCATATATATAATAAATAAAATATAAATAATATTAATAAAGCACATATTAATGAAACAACGCGTGTTGTTTTATTCACATGGGCTTATTATATAATAAGCACATCAGATATAATAATTTTATAATAAGTACAACACGAGTAATTTAACAGTAAATTTTGAAATACTCCCTGCTCTTTCTTTGCCGTTGTCGTCGCAGATAAATAATTAAATTCGCTGAAAAAGAATTCGCTAGCGAAGGTTTTATATAGCTGCTGTGCTGATGTACACGACAGATATATTTGTGTTTGACAGGCGCATACAATTTTGCCGCCGTAACACGGTCAGTTTCACCTTATGCAGTTTTGTATTACTATATATTATTGGTTCCCAAGAACACTAGCGATACCTGCGGTGGAACTGAGCACTATACCGCTGCAACCGATTGAAAAAACTGTTTGAGTAGGGAGTGTCGACTCCTTCTCTCTAGTCTCCTTGTTTGTGCCTACGAACTACGATTTGCGGACAGCATTGGTTTTCTGTTATCATTCGAACTGCTGCAGAATCGCATCGAATGATTGTCGAAGCTGACGGTGAACACCCTCTTGGTAAAACATAGTGTTTCGAGTGGTTCAAAAAATTCAAAAGTGGTGATTTTCACGTGAGAAACGAAGAGCGTGGAAAAGCACCGAAAAAGTTCGCAGACAACGAATTGCAAGCCTTATTGGATGAAGATGATACTCAAAGTCAACAAGAACTCGCGGATCAATTGAATGTGACGCAGAATTTTTTCTTCATTAAGACAAATTAAAAGCAAATTGACAATTATTACATTAAAATTTACACCAAAATACGTAAGCACTTGTGGTGTAGATTTTAATATAATTGTCGTGAATTCGATTTTAATTTTCTTCAACTTGAGGAAATTCACAACTCGTTCTGTGAATTTTTTCATATTAATAATGTAATATTTGAAAACCACAACTTTTTTTGAAAAAATTTCTTTGCCTCGACGCAATGTTCTCTCTCGAAGTACGTAAGAACTCACTTTTGGTGTGAATTTTAATCCAGTCATTGTGAATTTGATTTTAATTTGACTCAAATACGAAAAAAATTCACAACTTATTTTGCGAATTATTTTTTATTTACAATTTTTTGCGAATACATTTGCATTCACAGATTTTGATGTGATTTTTTTTAATACACAGGATTTTGTCTAAACATTCACATTTTTTGTGAATATTCACAATTGTTTTCTGTGAATTTATTTGTATGTTCAAAATATTTGTGAATACCATTGTATGCATGCATGTGAATACAAATAAGCGAAGTATGAATAAATTTTGTATTCATATTCACGTGAAAATCACGATGTGAGTAAATTCGTATTCGGCAACTCTGACAATTGCCGCAGCGTCGATGTTTACTATGCACGTGACGTCACGAACCGAAGCATCATGGCGGCTAGCGTTTTCGCGCGGAAATTTGACATGTAAACTTCAAACGCACTTTTGGGGCACTTATCGATTTCATGAAATAGAAATAAAAATTCTAGTCGTTCATTATCACCAAAGGATCGAATTGAGACACCTTTCAAGAAAAGGTGTAATGCTCTATTACGAGATTGGCATTCAGGGACCTCGACGAAGCGGGCTGAGGACTACGCGAAATTAGTTTATTAAAAGACTCTAAACTAGTAGCTGCAAGCACGCTAAAACGACCGACTATCCCTAAGAAAACGCAATAGGAGTTAGCTTTATGATTATTGTTGTACTATATATTTGTTTATGTAAGGCAAAATGTATACAAAAAAAAAATTGGAAAACTTGTAACGCAAAATGTAAGTTGGGCCATGTCACAGAAAATGCAAGACATATGGAATAAAACTACTACTATTGCGAGATAGGGGGAAAAACACGTTTCTGCTACTTTTCTCAAGGAGGCGTCCATAAATTACGTAACGCAATTGCGCAAAACTTCTACATGTGCAAGTTTTTAAATTTAAAACTCATCGTTCAGAATAGACGGAGTGCAAGCTCTTATTATTTTGAGAAATATAATGAAGAGGAAAACCCGCCATATCGGCCGCGACTTGATACTTCAATGTAAGTATCAATATTCTAGAAAAAAACATAACTTTATATCGAGAGAAACCGGAACGAAAACTTTGATCGCGATTTTCTCGAAACTACTTTTTTCGACCTTGCCTCAGCGAATACTCAAAAACTTATCAACCGATTTTCAATTTTTTTAAAACATTTTTGTAATCGCAGTGGCTAAGGTCGTACGTAGCCGATTATTTAAATTTTGATCATTACTATTTCTGAAGATTGCTCGAGAACAAAAAAGGGCCGTGAGATAGAAAAAAAAATGTCCAAACTGTCGGCATTTTGTAAAAAAAACCAAAATAAAAAAAAACGGCTACAAATAACGATAGCTACATTTGTATAGATATCGATAAATTGTTGACTTTTTATTTGCAGATAACCTTTCATAAAGATATCGATGGGACAATGAAGAGATTTATTTTTCGTCGCCCAATCAGGGTTAATTTTGTTTTTTAATTCATAAAAATTAATATAAAACTAGATGAATATATACTTCATAAAATGAGTATAAACCCGATCCTTTCATAATGAGTTATATCTTTGAAAAAAAAAACGCAATTATTGCACCCGTTACGTAACGAAATAGGGGGGGGGGGTTCAGGCCAGGCGTTACGGTTCTGTTACGTAGGGGGGGGGGGGGGGGGGGGGGGTCAAAAATTGGTAAATGTTGCATTACGCAATTTATGGACGCCCCCCAATAGGATGAAAACATTCAGAAATATGTATCAAAAATAAACCTCTATTGGTCGTTTTCATCACACATGTATAGTACTCAAACAACAAAACATTTTTGCCCTTCGAAATGTCGTTTCGTTTAAGTTTCATTTAAAAGTTCTTGCCAAAAATCGATTTTCAAGGTCAAGTTTGCGCCATTCAAAATCGTCTTTGCCCGATTAAAAAGACGCGCGTCGATTATTTTGTCCCGCTGTACAAACCTGCCAAATTCGATTAAAACGGAAGAAGGTCACATGCAGCGGCTTTCCCGGTTGGCGTGTTTACTTTAAGTTCGGGGCTGGAATGGCGGCGATGCACAATATGCGAGCGTTGCAAACCCCGTTGCAAGATTCGACATTGGGGGGCTCGGATATGAGACTGAGAACGCAAATTTGACCGACGTAGCCGTCGCTGTTGCACACCCATACGTCTCTCGATGTTTGTCCCGTGGCGATTGTCGGTGCTGCGCATGTAAATTGAAGTCCAGCTCGGGTTTTCCGTATTGGTAGCGGTCCGATGAATTCCGGAGGTGGCCTTCGGTCGGCTGACATGGCTAGGATTCAACGCATAACCATGAGACGAAGAAAACAAAAGAAAATTAATTCGCCAATTCCGTTTTTTCGCGTACAACTGTCGAAGCAATCAAATGATAAAGCACATGGACGAACCGAAGGAAAAATAAATTATCAGAAGCGAAGCAAATGTATGAAGCTTAATACGCAACGGCGGGAAACTCATACCTCCAGATTTAAACGTGAACCAGACCTAAAGAAACGTTATGTTACGAAGAGTGTCCAAAGCTTCGAAGCACTTTACGGTAGTATCAGCGATTATTCATATAGAGAGGGAAAAAGAGTAAATACCCTCAATATCCTTCCATTCGACTTACCCAATTTTTGTTTGGCGTCGTTGAAACTCTCCTCCCAGCTTGCTCGCGTCTCGGGTTTCGTGAACATGATCGTAATGTTCTCGACGCCGTTTCTGCAAAGTCGTTTTCTCTTATGATCCATAAACTCGTCGATTAAGAAGTATCGAAAAAAATAAAATAAACACCGACTGTGTATTGAGTGTCAATTCGAGGCAAGCTAGTTGGGAATGAGCCGCATTTTTCTCTGCCAATTGTCGTTGAACTTGAGATAAATATTCCTTTATCAATTCCTCGAGCTGATGTTTCGTCCCGTGCAGAGTGGCGGCGAGTTCCTGCAGCTGATTCAACGTCGAACAATCCTCCTTGAGATGTTCAACCTCACGAGCCATTTTACGCAAGCTTTCCTCCTTGGCTAAGAATCAACGGGGTGAAAAAACACGAATGATTGAGCTTTCCATTTTTATGTTTGCAAGTTGATCATGATCTCCTTTCGGCGTCGTACCCTTGATCATTTCCACGTCGTCCAAGGGAATTCTCATGAGCATTTTGTATTTGTTAGCTTCGGGCAGGCCCGCCAGGCTGTTGGGAGATGCACTCCTGCAATGTAAAAGATTATATATCAATTAACGGAATACGAATTTACAAAGATACAATGTATTGGGAGTACAAATAAGTCTCTGCCGTTTGACAAAAATGGCCCCACCAGGAGGTTATGGTTGAAATTTTCACATGTAAAAAGTCATATCGTAACGATGGACATCCGGCAAGACCATAACCTTGAAATATTAGCGATTTTGTATCAGCGTAACATAACCTTTTTGCGTGCGAAAATTCCGAGTTTTGAGCCGAATAAGCGTCATTTGCGGGTACTTTTCATCTACTTCTTTAATTTGAAGAAATCTGCAGCTGAGGCGCATCGATTGCTTGTAGCAGCATATAGTGAGGCTGCTGGTGAGTTTGACGTCGAGAGCAAAGAACGTAGCGGAAGGCCGAAAGTTTAGAGGCCACGGAATTGGAAGCGTTATTGGAGGGAGATTCGTGCCAAACGCAAGAGCTTGCATTTACATTAGGAGTGACTCAACGAGCAATTTCAATTTGAATGAAACATAAAGTACCGTTCTTTCACGATAAATACCCAACTTTTTATAAAAACCGGCAGAGACTTATTTGTACTCCGAATATGCTTCAAATGATTCTTACGTCGACGGTTTTCTGATTGTTCCACTTCGTCTCTTGATATTCGTAATGACCAAAAGATCCGAGAAGAGGAAAAGTGCCCTTTCCTTTCGAGTTCCTTGGTTCGAGGCTATCGTGACCATGTCATGACGTACGAATGATCTTCAATGTAAAGAGTAATATTTTTTGGATTATTGTACCATAAATTCGCGTGATCCAAACTTTGCTTATCCAACCGATACGCGTGGGCGGTTGAATCAGCATATTGAAAAAAAAAGAAAGAACGCAGATCCTCGCACATCGAAGAGCGAAGAACTCGAGTCGTCACCTGTCTTTGGTAACAATACCGGCGAGTCCGTCGACAAGAGATTCGACCTCGCGAAGTATCGATTGTTGTTGCTCCCACTCGAGGATTTCGCGTTCCGTGCAATTGATCTTCACTACGAGCTCGTGAATTTCTTTTTGCGCAGCTGTCAGAAGGTCATAATCAGGGTGCGACGTGTCGGTGTGCTTCAAAAGTCTTTGTATGAGAAGCTCGTATCGGGGGATTTTTTGTACGGGTTTAATGAGCAATTGGTCAAGTCCAAGTTTTCCCCGATGCTCACGTTCTAGTGTCTGCAGAAAAAGAGTGCCCATTTCGAATAGTACGTTCGACGAAGCATTCGATAAAATTTCAATCGATCGTTATCACGTTGTTTTTTTTCTTCCAGCGTTTTGTAGTTACACTTACTTCGAGAAATCTTGCAAACGCCGGTTTCGCCTGACACGTGGTTTTTATCGCCTTCTCAGCTGATTTCCAATTGTCCAAAAACAGAGTGTACGTCTCGAGAACGTTGGGTTTGGTAAACTAAAAATTCGATCGATTAGCCAAAACTGTTTCTTCCATCGTTAAATTCTGATGGCTTTGGTTATTTTAAATCGATATGACAGCGTACCACTTCTAAAAATATATCACCAATCGTTTGGTGAAGTTCCCACGTTTCCAGGCGCTTGCGTAGCTCCTCGAGAAAAATTTCGTGATGGCTCAGTATCGCTGGAACCTGAAAAAGCACCATCAACGATCAACCCAGAGACAAGATCAATCGATACCATGAGAATTTGTACGAAATCCGTGCGAGGAGGATCCAGCGTTGCACTGATGAATATTAAAGAATATTGATTTTTCTAGACGTGGCTACTTGTAATAAAGGTTCACCTTCGAAGTCGACTGGGTTGCGAACAAGCAAAAAATCGACCAAATCTCGTGAATTATTGTGAATTTGGCCACAGCGTATCCTTTGCTGGCACATTTGCTGCGCGAAAAAAAAAATTCGGCTCAATTTGCGATTCGATGCAGTGAGCTACCGAAACTTCGCAGTTGAACTTTATTTATCACAGCCAAGAAATAAGAATTCTTCAGAATCTATTCCGTGAAACGGTCGAGCCTCCTCAAGTGAATGTCCGTTCAATATAATTTTATCATCAAAATCACTGTACACACGTTGAACGTATATAATTAACCTGATAGAATATTTCGTTAACCGTCGCTGCGTCAACGAGACCTGCTGTTTCCGGGCTCTTCAGGGGTTGCAGATATTTCTAAAATGCACCGAACACCAAATTCTCCGTTACCGAATATGTGATGGAAAGAAAAGAAACAAAGTAAATAATTACGACCTACATTGACTAGTATCTGTAAAGCCTCCACGTACGACCGTTCGGTATCATAGAGTTCAACGACAACGTGATTCCTGGTGTCCTTAAAAGAATAAATATACATTCGATAAATCCATATTAGCACGAAAGGAGAACATGTTTAAAATGCATTTACGTGGTTATACGAGGGACTGCACGATGGAACCAATTCCATCGGCTCCAAGCTTTTCTCGATGCAGCGTTTTTTTTTCAATGTACATGTCGATTTTCTGCTTGTGCGAAAAATCGATATTATACGCTCGACTATCTTTGACACGAAGTTTAACATAACACAGCATCAATGAACAACCGAGGCAACGCGTGGAGAAAAATATTCTCGAGAACGAGGAAAGAGTTATCTGTTTTGCGCGATAGTGCAAATTGACTGTGTGTCATTAAGGGTCGAAGAAAGTGTTTCGACTGAAACACGAGCTCTTCTCGAGTACATGAGGAGGGTTCAGACCTACGGGTTTCCCTCCCTCGGACTTCTCTCACAGCCTCTCATCGGGAATAAACAAAAAGAAAATTAATTCGCATTTACGTAACATGCCCAAAGACACGTGGCGTATAAAGCACGTCTACATTTCAGCTGTACCTTTTGTCATTACACCGCGGTGATTCTCAACGATGCCACTCGCACCCTCTACCCTACAATGGCATTACCTTGCCCGTTCTAACGATACCTCGTGGAAACAGTGAAGACATTCATAACACTATTCATAAGCCATTTCACCCTTGTAAATCCTATGTCACTCACAATTACACACGAATGAATTCGCGATAAAGAACCTTTCACAAAACACGGTACCTGCCTTCTGAAGTTTTTCAACTACCGACAATTCGCGAAGGGAGACAAACGATTATTTATTCGACAAATTCATCGTGCCGTTCAAATTTCCATCCCTATTATGTTCATCGAGTATGGCTCAGTTCGCGATCCCAAATATTCCGTTATCTTCAACCGCGCAATGTTGCCATTTTTTTCTTATTTTGCTGCTAAAAATGAATGAATCCATCGGCACGCTTTGCCGTAGCGCGCAGGTATGCGTATACGTTTGTATGCATACAACAAAAGCGTTTAGATCATTGGTGTCTCGCGCGTCATCGCTTTCATTCATCCGGTATGTGCGTAAATAAAAACGGACGTAACTGAATGCGTGATGTCTGAGCGCTTCCGAATAAGCAGAGTGCGAGAGAGCGAGAGAGCGAGAGAGAGAGAGAGAGAGAGAGAGAGAGAGAGAGAGAGAGAGAGAGAGAGTAAAAATGCTTTCTCGTCCTCATCCCAATGCGAGCCGTCTCGCCTTCTCATTTTCTAAATATAAATTGACCGCGTGTAGGAGTACAGTTGGCCGAGTACTTGGCCACCTGGCGAACTACGTTGGGCGTCCCGACTATACGTTCTATTCTCTTGTCTCTTTTTCTCATTTTCTTGCCACGATCGCGCACACACGATGGCGAAAAAATAACGACGAAAGCACATCTCTTCCCGCCTTGTTTCCGGACTATAATGACGATGCAAGAAAACGAACGAACCCACGCGCCCGAGTGCCGCACGGAGATTTTTCATCCCGTCCGTATTAAAGCATAGAAAGAGAAAGAGAGAGAAATAATTAATAATTGCGCGTATCCGGTGGAGGGATTAAAAATTGTGAAGATGCATTTGAAAAATTCCATTCTCCCGCCGTTAATTTGGCGCCTCGGTAAATCCTCGCGTCGGCATTTTTAACATTCTCGTGCGTCCTCTCTCTCTCTCATTCGGAGAATCTCGCGACACTGTTTGTTGTGACTACGCGAATATTGGGATGGCGAAAAAAAGGCAAAATATTCATTGGTTGTTTTTTCTTTCTTTTCTGCTCCGTCGTTTCTCCGGAATTTCTCGCGCGGAGTGCGAGGTCCCCGCGGACTGTCCGTTTATTCCGGTAATCGATTCTTTTTTTCTTCTCCCCGCCATGTCTATCCTGAAACTCGAGTACACAGGCGTTATTACGGCGAAAGAGGCGTTCGTTGGAAAATTCGAAACGTTTTTTTCTTTCCAACCCCGTGCGCATTTCTGTCTTGATTTAACCACGCGGCGTTAATTTATGGTTTGATGGATATTCTTAACGGGGAACGAAAGAATTTTCAACCTCGAACGTAAGACGGTGCATCACGCGAGATACAATAATAACGAGGAAAAATAATAATAATCCCCGAGTGCATCTGGTGCATTCCGCTTTCGTCGCTCTGGCGTTTGCGGAATTTTTTCCTGCCGCGTCTACTGTCTGTGCTCTGTGTGGAATATTTGAATATTTAATTTTCTATCTCACGGACGTACCGCGAGAGATTCGCGCAAACTTTATGTAGCGTAAACGGGCCTTACGAGGATTTTCGTTCCACGTGTAAGTATACGCGTAAACATGTGAATGCGGATCCACGGGAGGCTGATTCATTCGCGTACAGCAATAGCACGAGAGATTAGGATTGGAAAATGTGGCTTTTTCAATTGTATTGGATTTCGACAAATGGAGTATTGTGAACGAATGACTTGGGAAATAAATTGCTTCCCTAAGGAAGTTCATCTGATGATCGAATTAACAAACAGATATAGATAAAAAAAATCCGAGTTCACTTACGAGTATCTAAAAAAGTCATCTGTTCAAATTTCAAACTCTCCGGATACCTTGTTTGTGAGCAATCAATAAATAAACATTTTCTAAATTAACATGGTCCCTTATGGATTGTCATGTTTTTTCCGTCTATAAACGTGAAATTTGCAAGCATTGACAAACAGTTGCGAAAGAAACTTTTATAATGGATAAAAAAATATCTAAAGAACGTTTGGACAGCTTTCCAAAATCCATTAGATACTTGTGAACTTCAGAATAAATTAATTTGTCTCGAAAAATGGTGATTTTTTGGAGGTTAACCTCCATATTACTCCAGTCGCATATTATGATGGCAACGTCGCAACCGCGCGCTTTTTGAAATCAACACTAATACTTTCCGAACGACGCAATGTGCACTACACTTCTACAGCAAATTATACAGAAGTGACTGGAAATGTAATGACTAAATCGGCTTGAAGAATAAAATCAAATAAATTAATCGCAAATAAAATCATTGTAGTTATAAAAAAAAGTACACGAAATAATAACACATAAAAAATTGATTTCGAAAACGCTTTCTTTTTTTAATTTTCTTCCATGGTCGAAAAAGAGATCGACGATGAAGTATGGACGCGAGTGAAAAATTTCTAGCACATGGCAGCTGTACAGGATACGCGGTCGCGCTTCGTTGCAGCGTTGCCAAACTTATTGAACGGATTACGCTAGTCGTAATAATTTTCTTTTTACTAACTCGGTACCAGATGAACTTCCTTAAGGGATAACACCACTCTAGGATTTTGGAAAAATAGTTTTTTTTTTTTGCTTAAAAATACTTCGGGTTCATAAAAAACAATAGGCAATACATCGCAGATTAAAGGTAAACAAACATTTTAACTTTTCACTTTTGTCAATTTGGGAGGACGGATTACTCGAACACTTACGTAGTAAGTAGCTTCACAATTACATTCTCTATGGGAGCACGTAGCCGTTTTTTCAATTAAATGTAAACTTCTTTTGTTACAATGAAATTACTGCTTATTTTTAGGGCAAAAAATTGATTTATTTCTTTCAAAGTGCGCCATTCTTCAAAATTGGATTTAAAAAAAATTCCTCATAGTCTAGCTAATAATATATAGATGATAATTTTTTTTGGTTTTTGTTTCAGGTCATCTGAATCTTTAGTTATTATACTTATTATACTTATACTTTAGTCTTTATTATACTTATACTTTAGTTGTATCTTAAACTGAAGTCTTATACTTTACGAGAGGACCGTCCTCCCGGAAGCTATTTGTACAAAACACGTTTTTCAAGATGGACTCTGTGGCCGCCATTTGGTATGAAAGTCATAATAAAAAAAAACTTAAATATGCTTTACATAAGCCCTCTCGAAAGTAGTCCTCTTCCTTTTTTCCTACTCCCAAAAGAAATCGTCAAAGTTAGGCCTTTGATAATATTAGATTTCGCTCATAAGCTCTATTCCACTATGAGTGAGTACTTGTTAAAAAAAAAACCGAGTCGCTCACGGGGAAATATTCACGAGCGAAATAAAATGACGAGGCACCATCGTGCAAGTTTCCAATTTCTTTTACTCGCAGAGCGAGTAAAAGATTTATCCAAATCGAGCTGATTTTTACACTTTCGTCCGCCCATTATATCCGCTATTAAAATTTTTTGAATTTCGCGTGCCGATTCGTAAAAAGCGGCCTCGAAAATCCCAGAGTACCAATTTTCATCTAAATCGAGTAAAATTTTCAATTTCCGTCCGCCATTCTAGCGCCGCCATTTTGAATTTTCAAATTTAAAGTTCAGACTCGTAATAAGCGACCTCAAAAATCCCGGAGTACGAATTTTCATCTAAATCGAGTAAAGTTTTTGATTTTTGTCCGCCATATTGGCGGCGCCATTTTGAATTTCCAAATTTTGACTTGAAATTCGGATTCAGCGAGCCCAAAAATCCACGAGTGAGGCTCCGATTTCAAATCAGAGCAAGTTAAATGGGGAAACGAAGGTTGACACAATTGCGTCAATGCCAACGAAGGGGTTGAACAATCGATGAGTGACGATTAGAGCAGCGCGAATTAAATAATGCAAATTAAAACTCCGGAAGCCACCCCGAGAAAAAATTATCAGATCAGATCACATCTGATCATATCTGGATTATATATGATCCAGATACGATTGATCATATCTGGATCTTGTCTAATCACGCAAGAAAAATTGCCATATCAGAGCATATATGGATAGATTTGACGATATCAGACCATATGATGTCAGACCTGACAATATCAAATCTGCCTATAATATGCAAAATTAATCGGTTTCGAAGCGTAATTGGTCATATCAGAACAGATATACCCATACCAGGGTGAACATGCTTATATTAATAGCAGATATGAGTATATGTGGTATGTCATATGTCTATCTCCTTGCCGTACACTTACGATATTTAACCTCGACATACAGTATGATATCCTATTTACGAACCGATGATATTTTATAAGTGATTTACAGTATTATTCACGGATCAAATGGGAGTTCTCAGATAGGCCAATAACGTGTGACTATGTGTGCGCATGCGCGCATCTGTGTATGCGTTAATAAGGCACACAATCATAATAACACTTTTATATATAGATATGCATTGATTTATATTTTATTAGATCTGATGACACGTGGGCAAGCATGTTCAGCGATGATCATATAGAGCTTGGATGAATTCGAGTATAATTCCATATCTGGGCAGATACAATCGTACATGGGCAAATATTTTCAGACCTGATCATGTACGAGTTGGGTTTGGTTGCGTATTCATCCATACCTGGTTGGATATGTTGACGCATGCGCGCACATATTCGAGTCCGATCATGTGCGAGCTCGTATGTAGTCGTGAATTGCACTATATCTGGTTAGACATGACATGGGCAGACATGTTCAGCTATAAATTCATATCTGCACATATTTAGTTACGCGCGATCATATCTGACCAGATATAGAGCTACCCCTAAGCGCATAGAACTACATGTATGTTCATCTTTGACCATGCATGATCAGATCAGATTCATTTATGTTGCAGACAAAAACCTACATGAGCACAACTGATCAGATATGACCATTTTTCCCCGGGACATACTCTTTTAATTGCATAAAGAGCCGTGAAAGCCTCATAACTAAATAACGTTTGTACAACAAACCACCGAGGACTCACGTTACGATGAGCAGGTGCCCGTGCGACTCTCTCGGACGAGCCGCGAAGGAGTTCAGCGAGTAATTCGGGACTCGGTCCGGGTAGGCTCTCGAGTTTGCTAGGGCTCGAAGTCGTTCTGTGATGACAAGGTGTCGGGGGCTCGGAGTTGCTCGCGCTCGTGACGCCGGTGTACGACAAATTTGCCGAAATTTTTCGCCGCGGTCGTAGGCCCTCCTCGAGCGCTATGTCCGTCGTTCTCGGCTTGGCCATTTCCGCTTCGAGCATCTGGCCGTAAGGACCGCGCAGTGGTCTTTTGCTGTATCTGCAATATGATTTTTCTTCTTTTAATACACTCACACACAGCAACGTTACGAAAAGTAAGGGCTACAGTTGGAAGAATAGAAAGAGAGAAAGAGAAACATCAACATTTCTCGCCTCTGAGAAATCGGTATGAAAAAAAATTGTGGGTCGAATGCTTCGGTGTAATGATAATTAATGTCGGACCTCCTCGGCGTGTGGCCCTCGCAGTCGGACAAATCGCTCCAAGTTATCGACGGATCCTCTCTCTCCTCGCTACTCTGAGCCGCCAATTTGCTCCTGTCGTTCTCCGACGGTTCCGGCCACTGAGTTATGTAAACGCCTTTTCTTCGTTTGCTGTTGTCGCCTCGTGAGCGTCGAATCTTGCCGGACGGCGAAAGCGCCTCGGGCGAGGGTGTTTCGCTCGCAGCCTCGCTGCCCTCGCTCGTCTGGCTCAGTCTCGGCTCTTCCGGCGGTGTTATGATCACCTCGTGCGGCTCCATCCACGTATCTGTACAGCGGTCACCATTGATGAACAACGAAAAACAGCATTTTTTTACTTCTTTTTAAAATAAATAAAATAAATAAAATAATTAAAATAAATAAGATAAATAAGATGAACAAGATAAATAAGATAAATAAAATAAATGAAATAAATAAGGTGAATAAAATAAATAAAATAAATAAGATGAATAAAATAAATAAAATAAAGCCCATACCTCTGATTAATTTGGAATTTCGTGTACCTATGTATTTTGACTCGCTGATCACGAATATCATATTGAAAATACCCGCAAAATTGATTTTCAAGGTCAACACACAAGAAAACGATTTTTGAAATAGTTTTTCTGTTTTATTTTCGCAAATATTCATTTTGGAGAAAAATGTTTCCCACAAAAGGTGGCCTATGAAAATATTGATATTTTATGTTCTAGACAATTTTTGTCTAAAACCATTGCGTTTCGAGAAAAATGGGATAATGGTCCAATAAGTGAAAATTGCTTAGCTTCGTTACGCTCGATATTATCCACTTATCTATAGTAACGGAACGGTAACAGCAAGAATATAGATAATGTTCATTAGCCCCCACAAACCCGAAGTAAATAAAAACAAAATTAAATGAAAGCCCAAGCGAGCCCAACAAAAGAAACCAAACCCAAACAGACCCAAACAGAAAATGCAAAAATAGTATATTATACGAAAAGAAACTGAAATAAAATTTAAAAAATCAAATTAATACTAAAAATAAAAAAACAAATCAATAAAAAACAGGAAGGCAAGAAAAAAACATGCACTTTAAAATTGACTTAATCATAAAAAACGCAAATATAGTATATAAAACAAAAAGAAACTAAAATAAAAGAAAAAAAAATTAAATAAATAGAAAACAAAAAAAGCAAAAAAAAAACATGCACGTTAAAGACTGAACTCGAACCTTCCCGCGGCAAACTGCGTAAGTAGATAATATCGAAACTAATCGAGCTAAGCAATTTTCACTTATTGCACCATTAACCCATTTATCTCGAAACGGAATGGTTTTAGATAAAAACTGTATAAAACACAGAAGATCAATATTTTCATAGGCTATGACTTTTATGGGAAACATTTTTCTTTAAAATGATCATTTACTAAAATATAACAGAAAAACTGTTAAAAAATCCGTTTTCGTGAGTGTTGATCTTGAAAATCGAATTTGCGGGTATTTTCACTGTGATATTCGTAATCAGTGATTCAAAATATATGGGTACACGAAATTCCAAATTAATCAGAGGTATGGGCTTTTCGGAACTACACCCAAATAAATAAATAAATAAATAAATAAATAAATAAGTAAATGAATGAATAAATAAATAATTGAATAAATGAATAAACGAATAAATGAATAAATGAATGAATGAATAAATGAATAAATGAATAAACGAATAAACGAATAAATGAATAAATGAATAAATGAATATATGAATAAATAAATAAATAAATAAATAAACAAATGAACCAACAAACAAATAAACAAATAAACAAATCAACAATTAAACAAATAAACCAATAAACAAATAAATAGACAAATAAACACATAAACAAATAAACAAATAAATAAATAAACAAATAAACAAATAAATGAATAAACAAATAAATAAATAAATTTCAATAAAACAAATTATTTTCACGTCGATCATTGCGTTTAAGCTCTCATGTATTTTCGAGAAGTTGCAAGAATGATCGAAGCTTTGAATCGATACGGCGAGTAAATGTGATTATTCCGACCTCTTGCGCTGTTGCAAATTTCCTCAGGTGTATTTTCTGTTACGTGGGTGCGTTCGACGGACGCGGGGTCGCCGGGTTGGAGAACGTGGACGGTATCGTAACGCGACGTCTCGTTACGACAATGATGATCAGGATGTTGCTGCTGATTTTTATTGTGACTATGATGACGATGATTGTCGCCGACGATGGCTGGAGGTTCGGGGCTCGTGAGGGCGCTGGAGATGCCGAGACTGTCCGAACCGTCGCTTTTCGGGCGTGTGTCCTCGTGAACGTTTTGGGCAGCTATACCGAGGCCCTCGGCCGAGCCAACCGCGCTGTCCAAACTCGGCGTCGAGGCTCGGGGGCTGTTCGGACGATTGGCAATGTTCTCGGCCGTCGTCGTTGTCGCGTTCGTCGTCGCCGTCGTCGTCGTCTGACTCTGGCCAACCGCACCTCTGCGCCTCGGCAAAGTGCTCGCTCGTGTTTCCTTGTTGACATCGGTACCTCCGCGATTCGCGTTTACCATCGGCTCGATTTTCTGACGATTCACCACTGCCCTCGGCAAAACCAACGAACGATAATATAGATTTGACGATATCAGACCATATGATGTCAGACCTGACGATATCAAATCTATGCATATAATATGCAAAATTGATCGGTTTCGAAGCGTAATTGGTCATATCAGAACAGATATACCCATATCAGGGTGAACATGCTTATATCAATAGCAGATATGAGTATATGTGGTGTGTCGTATGTCTATCTCCTTGCCGTACACTTACGACATTTAACCTCGACATACAGTATGATATCCTATTTGCGAACCGATGATATTTTATAAGTGATTTACAGTGTTATACACAGATCAAAAGGGAGTTCTCAAATAGGCCAATGACGTGTGACTATGTGTGCGCATGCGCGCATCTGTGTATGCGTTAATAAGACACACAATCATAATAACACTTTTATATATAGATATGCATTGATTTATATTTGATTAGATCTGATGACACGTGGGCAAGCATGTTCAGCGATGATCATATAGAGTTTGGATGAATTCGAGTATAATTCCATATCTGGGCAGATACAATCGTACATGGGCAAATATTTTCAGACCTGATCATGTACGAGTTGGGTTTGGTTGCGTATTCATCCATACCTGGTTGGATATGTTGACGCATGCGCGCACATATTCGAGTCTGATCATGTGCGAGCTCGTATGTAGTCGTGAATTGTACTATATCTGGTTAGACATGACATGGGCGGACATGTTCAGATATAAATTCATATTTGCACATATTTACTTACGCGCGATCAAATCTGACCAGATACAGAGCTACCCCTAAGCGCATGAAAATACATGTATGTTCATCTTTGACCATGCATGATCAGATAAGATTCATTTGTGTTGCAGATAAACACCTACATGAGCATATCCGCTCAGATATGACCATTTTTCCCCGGGATAAAACGAGTTAACATTTGTTCTTCGACGAAGTAGCTTTGGGTATGCGCTTTCTCATCGAAGTTTTTTAAATCCTCAATGTTTGGCACTGACGTAACTTTCTTTTGTGCATACTGAGGAATAATATAAGTATTAAAGATATACAAAGATATTTATTTTTATACCGTTCAGTTTTTTCGTCAAGTCGGTTTCATTTTTCTTATCTCTTTCAAAAAGTAAATTGTGAGAAAATTGCAGAAAATTTCTAAAATTCTCTGACTTTTCCCAGATTATTCCGGGATGAACGAAATTCCCTGAGTTTTCCGGTTTACCCTGCTTTCCATATGCGTAACGACCCTGGTTTTCACAGTTCAGATATCGTGTGATATCTTATGTGTGGAGGAAAAAACGGCCAAACTCTAATGACGTTGAAGTTTGCATCGTTGGAATGCAACGAAAATGACGTTTTTTTTTAACTCCCAAGTTTCCTTTGATTGATGATTCAAGAAGGTACGATCATTACTACGAATCCAACTTTCGGATTTGAAATTTTTATATGATTCTGACGAATACTTTATGCGCCTGTTGCCAAAATTTGAGTTATTTTAACCGTTTAGTTTTGTTCGCAATAAAACTGCAAAGTCGAGCACTTTGAGTTACCGAAGCACGTCGTCTTATGGAGACGATCAACCGATGCGGTGATCGTGGTTTTTCTGCTCACGTATCCAAACAAACCCGTTGGAAAACTGAAATTCGATAGATTAGAGTAGAGTAAGTAGTCGAAACCTCGACCCTCGGTCTCTGTTAGCGAAAAGTTCTATTCCCGAAAAATGACCTGAGTTTATGGAAGTCGCGATGAAAAAAAAAAACGACGCTCTCGGTCACGTAGTTTGTTAGAAAATTAGAAGAGGACAAGAGAAAAGCACCATGGGGCTTTTTTAGGGATGACGCTACTTGAGGATTTTGGAAAAACCGCTTTTTTTGCTTAAAAAATACTTTGGGGTCATAAAAACAATATGCAATTGGTCGTGTAGCGATTTTTTTTCTTAAAGGTTCAATTATCGATTTTGCCGCAGGGCCTCGGAGCGCTGAGGGCAACTTTGAACGCGTTTTTCTCGAAACTACTTTTTTCAACCTGGGAGGACAGATTACTCGAACACCTTTGCACGGATCGATTTGAAATTTTGATAGTAGCTTCACAATTGCATTTTCTATGGGACTACCTAGCCCTTTTTCCATTAAATGTAAACTTTTTTATAAACAATTTGCTGCTTATTTTGGGGCAAAAGTCGAATTTTTTCTTTCAAAGTGCGCCATTTGTTCAAAATTTGATTTAAATAAAATCCCTACGTAGTCCCATAGCTAACAATATATATTAGATTTTGGAATTCATTCGTAGCGTTGTACAAGAGATGGCGTAGGTTGTACAGTATTTCGTTGTTACCGTCAGTAATGTATTCATCGTGAAACAGCTATCATTGAATGTCATTTGCTGTACATAACCTCTTTTTGAATCGTAAACACCAACACTTAATAATTTATTGAATATGTCAACATTTGTGCCGAATAAAGTGTTTTTGCGGCGAGTTTTACTTCATCACTTTAATATGAACAAAAGTGCTGCTGAAGCTCATCGTATTTTGGTGGAAGTGTATGGTGAACATACTCCAGCTGAGCAAACGTGTCGGAAGTATTCTCCAGAAGTATTCTCCAGATATCGTTCCTTCCGATTACCATTTGTTTCGTTCGATGGCCATAGCCTGTGTGAGCAGAAGTTCACGTCTTACGAAGATTGTCAAGAATGGGTCGATTCGTGGATTGCATCTAAGACGAGGCGTTCTTCCGACGCGGTATTCTGCCCGAAAGATGGTCAAAAGTAGTATAAAGCGATGAGCAATACTCTCAATCTATTTCCTTATCTTCACTTAAAACAAATATTTTTTAACATTAAAAAAACGCTACGAATTAATTCCAAGTCCTAATAGGTAATAACTTTTATTAAATTTCGTTCCTGGTCTTATACTTCACGAGAAAACCGTCCTCCCGTGAAGCTAATTGTAAAAATGTTAAACAAACCCTATAGAAAGAAATCCTATTCCTTTTCTCGTACTCCCAAAATAAATAGTCAAAGTTAGGCCTTCTTTTCTGCGGCCAGAGTGATGTAACCCGTTTAGACTAGACTAGACTACCTCGAGTATCCCTTCGCTACGTTTTTGGCCCGTAACTTTTCGCCCCAATGGGCGAAACATCTACCCAATTTTTTCGACGTAGTGTACTCCGATAGAAAATCCGCTCTTTGCACTTTCGGTTTCTATACACAGGTATGTATTTATATACGTGTGTGGGTATACGAGTGAGTGGGTGATTGGCCATGCGTGTGCGTAACTGCGGTAGAGTATGTAGTATAACGAGGCGAAGAGAAGCGCGAGCGCGAGGAACGAAATATGTAGAATTATGTAGAAGAGAAATATCAGACGGACGCATCGGTTTCAAGGCCGCGGGCGCGAGCAGCCATTGCTGTTCGCGGTCGTCGCCGTTTTTCTCCCCCCCCCCCCCCCCGGTCGCCAGGCATTACACGTGCCAACGTTGTTATTTTGAAAGCTCTCCGGGCCCGCGCGCGTTTTCGGCATAAGCCACGCGTCTGCATACGTTCTTTGCCGTCTTCCTCGTATCTCCCACACTCGCGTGCTCTCTCTCGCGCGCGCATCTTCGTAATTATTATCTTCCCCCTCCGTCTCGCGGTACACTCTTCGCGGCCGAACAATGCGAGAAAAGCCATCTGGATTCGAAAGCACAATTACGGCCGCTGGGAGCACATTGAACGCGGCTATCGAACGGTCAATTTCAAAGCCGCGTACGAGCACAGTCCGAAAACGGTCGATTGCGCAAATGCTGGCGAGACGAAGCTTCGGATCCAAAGAATTCTCTTCCAAAATGGCGCCCGCGTGACTCTTGGACCGACGAGGGGAGGCCAAGACGTTCGGATCAGGGATTCTCTTCAAACCTTGTATACTTTTAGTAGTCCATTAGGACAACATAATGTGCAAGTAGCAAGGCGTACCACTCAGGTGTTTTCGAGAAAATCGCAAGAGGAGTCTTACGCAACGAATATCTACCGGTGCGTAGCGACACTGAGCACGAGACGGCGGTGGTCAAGTGGTTAACGTTCAATGCCCGTAATCGCTGGATCGCTTGATCGAGTCCCGCTCGTGTGATTTTTTTTCTCCTGTTTTCCAACCCTGACCATATTCTTTCATATATATTACAATTCAAATGTAACATAATGCAAAAATACGTGTATTTGCATGAATCTTTATCGAATTTCCAATTCGGCTGTTTACTAATTTTTATTATTACAACAGCCATTGTATTTATAATCATCGACAAGTAAACGACCAAACGAATAAAGTGTTCCTCAAAGTGAATTGAGTAAAAGTTTATTCGGTCGTTTACGTATTTGAAGAAAATCCCTGATCCGTCGTGGTTTGACTCCTGATCGGTTTTTCGTGTGACGAGAGAGTACGCTCGAGACGAACCTTGATTGAAGTCCGCTTGACCGAAAGAGGCGCTTCTAAAGGGGGCGCCACCTTTCGAACAATTGAGCAAAGGCCCTCGCGGCTCGAGCCTCGCTACGGCGTCTCTAGCTTCGGTTTCCGCGACGCCCGAGCAGCCTGAAGCTATCGTCGTGTCATCGGCCGTTCCCCCGGCGGATGTGACGTAACAGCACGTCGGATGTTCGCGATATCTCCTCGTCGCGCTCTCCAACAACGAATCACTCGATTGCCGGTAGTGTCGAGTCTCGAGGCCGATTATTACGTTCGCCTCGTCAATTCTGCCACCGCTATTGCCACTGTCCTCCTCGACGTACGTCCTGTCGCGTTCCTTGTCCGCGCGAACAACATCACTACCGTCACTGTTACGATTCACACGCTGATTTGTCATTCTTCCGTCCTCTCGCGACGGAACCGCCGCGAGGCAACGCGCACCAGCGTTCTCGGTGCTTCCAACGCCGCGAACGATCGACGTCGTTGAGCCGGCGCGTGATGAATTTGCCGAGATCTCGTCGTCGTGCGCGGTGCCGATCGAACTCTCGTTCGAACGGCACTCCTCGCCCACACTCTCGCTTCTCGCGAACGTCTTTGGATTTACACGTGCCAGGCTGGCAGCTGGTGCTCTACTGTTGCTCGATTCGTTGCACGGACCACCACCCACGATCGCACTCCCGTTCTTCCCCGACGACGACGACGTCGACGACGCCAAACTTCCCTCGCTGTACGTGTAACTGCGATTTCCCGTGCGCAACTCCTGACGCGGATGATCCTGGCTGCTCGTCACCTGCGCAAGAAAACATACGTTGCTTTATTATGCCATATCTCCGCCATTTGTTAGTATTTCTGATTTTTCTTTCACATACACTTGACCGTGTGGTTAAATGATGTGTAAAAAAATGTTGTCGATAAACGCGTCGGTTTTTTAACCGTTTCTAGAAAAGTACCTTCGGAAATCGGCGAAATCGCGTATATAAGGTCTTAAGGAAGTTCATCAGGTACCGAGTTGGTCAAAAGAAAAATTACTACGGCTAGCGACTAGACTTTTCCGACCATGGAAAAAAATTCAAAAAAGAAAACGTTTTTCTGGAAAGGCAAAGAAAATCAATATTCGAAAATCAAATTTTTTCTCAATCAATCTCGAAATCAATTTTTTTGCGTTATTATTTCGTATCCTTTTTTTTTATAACTACAATGATTTTATTTGCGATTAATTGATTTGATTTTATTAATTTGATTTTATTCTTTAAGCCGATTTAGTCATTACATTTCCAGTCACTTCTGTATAATTTGCTGTGGAAGTGCAGTGCACGTTGCGTCGTTCGGAAAGTATTAGTGTTGATTTCAAAATGCGCGCGGTTGCGACGTTGCCATCATAATATGCGACTGGAGTAATATGGAGATTAACCTCCAAAAAATCACCATTTTTCGAGACAAATTAATTTATTCTGAAGTTCACAAGTATCCAATGGATTTTAGAGAGCTGTCCAAACGTTCTTTAGATATTTCTTTATCCATTATAAAAGTTTCTTTCGAAACTGTTTGTCAATGCTTGCAAATTTCACGCTTATAGACGGGAAAAACACGACAATCCATAAGAGACCATGTTAATTAAGAAAAATTTTATTCATTAATTGCTCACAAACAAGGTATCCGGAGAGTTTGAAATTTGAACAGGTGACTTTTTAAATACTCGTAAGTGAACTCGATTTTTTTTTATCAATAGCTGTTTGTTAATTCGATTATCAGATGAACTTTCTTAATTTACTCTGCCCGAGTAGCGATCCACGTAATCTATTGCTGCATTTACTTCGTATTGGTTTCACTTTAAAGTCAATTATTGCGGCAATATATTATTCACGTAGACGCCTGGATGATGAAAACTTGAGTAGAATGTTATTATCAAAGACTATACAATTTGGCACGAAAATGCAAAAAAAAACATGGTAAAATGATACAATTGGCAAACGTTTTTTCTTCTTCACTGTCGAATTAAAGGCATCGATGTAGAAATTGAGTTTTCAGAATCCAGATGTAACTATAATTGTCCTCGCAAGATTTTTAATTCTCGCCGAAACCGATTTGCGATACTGAAGGAACTAAAAAGAAAAAAAAAACGAGTCTTCCGGCGATCGCGAGTAAAACCCGTTAATCCGTCAATGATCCTCCAAGAGTCCGAACGTGGATATGTTCGCGAGTAAAATAGTGAGAGCACGTCACAACCTGTGGATGCTGATATTCCGTTTGGCTGTGAAGTTGATTGTAAGGTGGTGGCGAGGCGGATGCTTGCAATCTCGAGGGTCTTCTCGGCGGTGGTACGGGCGCGGGGCCTTTCAGTTTTTCCGTCAGCTCTCGAAGGCGTTCGGCCTTCTCGCTGCGGGGGCCGGAAGAGGATTTCTTCCCGCTTCCTCCTCCGCCCCCGCTCCATCGAAATCTGTGCAATCGGTCCACCGCTGTCACTGCTGGCTCCTGTCGAAGACAACAAGCATATATCTCCTGCTCGAGGCCGCGCGACGCGAACGAACAAAAGATCAATCCATCACGAACGAATCACTGCGTGACGACGAGCCGACTAGATATGACGGACGAAAGAAGACAACGAAGAGAGCGTAAAGTTTCTTCAACGAATTCGAGGATTACGCGGGGCCCGAAAGTTTTTGATTTTTATTCAATTTACACGAGAGTCGCGATAACGAGCGATGTGGCTTTCGGGTGCGCGCGCGCGTGAGAGAGAGAGACCAGCCGACTGTTATTCCGGCCACTGAGGAACCTCGCGGGCGTT